>OY720453.1:57757039-57882039 GCA_963082715.1 Harpalus rubripes
ACTACATGAATAGTCATAAGAATAATGTAATTTCCAAGCGACTATAAAGTGCTCTTACTCAGCTAAATTCCGTTATATGACGTTTAGGATAATTACAAAACTTCCTGTAATTATTTTAAATATTTTCACTTGAAAGAAAACTACACTATTCACCTACCCTTCCAATTGTATAATAAATACGTAAGAAAAATAATTTTAATTATAGTCATAAGTTATTACAAATAAATCCGCAAATAAACAATGCGGAACAATAATTTCAAATTGCTCTGTATACTAACTACTATTCCCACGTAATTCCTACCAATTTAAATATCGGTATGACATATTTAACCAAGAGCTACCTTATTACTTTCCATTCAAATTACTAGTCTGCCACATATAATAAAGTTGCAAAGCAAAACCACTAATTTCACACGCTAGACTCTACCCTAAATGTATACGATTAGACATAAATAAATTACTACTAGAGTTTGAAAATTCTTTTGTGACAAATTTTTAAAACCTTTCAGTTTTGTTACGGTAAATTACTCGAACGATTATAAAGTAAATCAGGGTTTTGTGTTTACAATGGAAGAACAAATTTCTGTGAATTAGATGTTGTAATTTTAAGATATAATTGACAGTGTAGTTATTATAGGATTATAGGTTGGTTAAACGGATATTTTAAGAATACTTACCTACAAAAATTATACACTGTAATGGAATAAATATGTATGCTAAACAATATAACGAGTATTAACACTTTTGATAAAACTGATGCTTTACAAAGTATAATACAACAAGAACACAATAGCGCACTTTTATTATAAGAGCAAATTCAGAATACAGACCCTAGAATTTTTATATATTTTTTACCTTCCGTCACCTTTAGGTGTAAGGAAGGTATAGTCTTTGGTAAATAAACACGTTTTAGGGTCCCTAGAATACGATTTTACTATTTTTACGATGATGTCTGTATGTAGGTGTGTGTGTGTGTGTGTGTGTGCGTGTGTGTGTGTGTGTGGGTATAGGTGGGCGTGTGTGTGTGTGTGTGTGCGTGTGTGTGTGCATGTGTGTGTGTGTGTGTGTGTGTGACAAAATTTTCGCCTGCGATAACTCTAATGCTACAATTCCAAAAATTATAATTGTTTCGTATTCTTCTTCGTTACATTCATATGAAGAGCTAATTAGATTTTGGTCATAATTGGTCAACCGGAAGTACCCTAATTTGAAGATTTTAACAGTTTTTCTTGAAAAAACTATTATAAATCTCGTGGCTGCGTGCCTGAGTGTCTGGTCGCGAATCTGGGGAACCGGGTTCGATCTCGACCGATGCCAAATATTTCGAATTTTAAATGGCACATAATTGACCCCTGTGGTGCACTCTCCACGCCAACAATGAGTGCCCGTGAGGTGACGCCTGGTAAACGCTCGCACGGTACAAATATATCATCATTACCGATATCTGCATACAAAGCAGATTGGCACACCCAGCAATGGGTAATATACTGTGATGATATATTTATTTATAAATATTAAAGAATATTTTATTCTCTATACGATTTGAATGCATTTTATACTTCATATTAAATGGATATAGAGTTAAAATATTATAAAGAAATTAAATATCTTATATTAGCCAGCTATGCTATAACTCTGGAAACAGCTGCTATATTAAGAAAATTCTGATTGAAACGTGTCAGTGTCAAGTGCAATTGACAGTAAGGTTTTATTATAATTTTACTGGAAATATAGGATCTTTGCTAGAAGCATTTAGTATAGAATTTGTATAAAATACACACAACATCCTTAAAGGTAATGTACAAGAAATAGAATCTTGTGCAAGGAACTTTCTACAGAGTGATAAAAAATGGCTGAAGTGTGCCGCTCCATACAATTTTTACATTTACCGCTTACTTAGTAAGACAGTGTTACTATTTCCATGAGCGTACCTTTCAAATTTTGCAAGCTGTCATAAAAAGACATAATGAAACGAAATTATAGAAGGTATCCGAAACAAATATAAAATAAATCAACATATGGTAATGGTATTAATCAAATATCATGCACTTGTCATCACCTGTTACATGTGGAATATAGTTTTGATGAATTTGCAACAAAAGATATCACGTGACCTTCAACCATTTTTGATTACACTGTATATGACATTTATACAAAATACATAGAACTGACGGAAGGTAATGTGCTGGCCACATCAGAATTTTTTGTTTTGGAATACAAATTTTTCGATTAATTTTCTAAAAGATTGTTACAATAGTTTATCACTAAATCCACTGGATATGAAAAAAAATCAATAAAAACCAATCAAATAGGGAATATGATTTCATACTAATTCATAACATAACATGTGTAAGATTGATAAATTACTAACTATTTGAGGAAAACTATTAAGCGTTTTAAATAAATGAATGAAATGAATGGAATACGATGCACATAATAGTCATCGTATTCTAGTATTTGCATTATTTTACCTATTCTATCACTTGTACTACTTTTGACTTTACATGTCAAGGAAGTTCATTTCTTTGGCTCTTGCTCTTATACCATATTTAAAACAATAAGATTCCTAATAGAACTTTTCATGAAAAAATATTAAATAATAACTTTTTTTTCAAACGTCGTAGAAATGTCATTTTTTGTGACTTGATTCTCAAGGTAGAAGTTTCATTTCTACGCCGCTGGAAATAAATAAATATTTCATCACGGCATATTACCCATTGCTGGGTCTGCCAATCTGCTTTGTATGCAGATATCGGTAATGATGATGACATATTTGTACCATGCGAGCGTTTACCAGGCGTCACTACATAGAATTAGCGAATAAAAAGAAAAGTAGTGCATTTGAAAAAAAAAATATTAATGTGTCATTCGGAATAAAAGTGTCTTTGTGTACCTCGCATGCAATTGTTCGATTCGCTTCGTTCGTCGTGCAAACTTCCATGCTCGCCACACAAAGTATCACTTTTACTCCTAATAACACAATATACTATTTTCTTCGAGCGTATTATAATATTCATATTATGCTACTGTACACACACTATGGAAGATATTCATTGTCTTACTAGTGCAAAAAAGTTGTTATTGTTGTACTAGTAAAAAAATGTTATTGTCTTAGTTCACCGTTAGCAACGGCAGTCGTTACAGCAATACAGATTATCGGTCTATTCTCTTCGCAAAATTGTTAAAATTAACAACCATTTTCAGTTGTTAATTTCAATGTCAGTTGCTAAGTTCAAAATACCAATTCACTATTACGTCAAGTTGCTAAAATTTAACAACTAGTCGTTACATCGAGTTGTTAATTTAGCAACTGCATTTCTCTCATTGTTAGTATTAAACAATCGTTGTTAAATGGTTTTTCTAGAAAATTTTGTGTTAGGAAATAAACTTTTACTGGAAATAAAGGGACGACAGCAAAAGTAAACTATTTATAAACTAATATAAACCTACATACCCAATAAAAATATACATTTTGAAACAAGATTTTAGATTTATGCAAAGAAATTTGATACTGATATCGAGAAAAAATATTTACAGAGATATTCAAACTGAGTAAGTGTCGTTTAATTCGTGAACTGGATAGTCATGCTTCAAGCATACTGAGTCAGTATATGCCCGAAGGTCTCATGTTGCAAGATGAAGGGTTTACATTTATTCCAAACTTAAATATTTTAATTCCTAATATTGAACAAATTTTCAGATTCTCTCCCGAAAAGATCTAAAATCGATTTTTTGAAATTTATTTTCATTTATCTTACACATTTAAATTTAAACACCCATTTCAACAATGTCAAATTTCTATTATTTTTACTGCTAAAACTTCTAGACGATGGTCAAACGTCATTCCTGATGATAAGATTCTTGAAATTTCGAAATCGATCGAATCGAATTGAATAAACATGTATACTAAACTGGAGAACTTCATCAGATTATCCCAACACTTAATTTCTACGCCTAGCTACGGGCCTTATGAAGAGATTACAGGGTAAAATTTCAATTTTTTAAGCCAATCAACCATTTCCAAATTTCCAACTAGCAGTTATCAGAACTGAAATGCAAAAATAGCTTTGTTATTTAATTAGTCCAACATTATCGTGAAATCTACCATTAGAGAATATTATTCCGCGGAACATCTTGCACTCCAAATTTTCTTATCACTCATTATTAAAAACCCGAATGTCAAACGAATCAAAATCTGTCAGTTTAGGTTGTGAATAGAGTAGAAATATGTACAAATATTGAGAATCGACATGCCTTTTAACTCACTTGTTAATAGCTTCACTGCTATATTTAACAACGATATTGAGAACGACCGTTTTTAACAATGTCGTTAATTATGTATTTACTGAATACCAATTGAATAACAGTTGTTACAAGAGTTGCTAAAAATCGGTGTTAACTCTCAGTTGTTACCTAACGACTATGTTAACAATTATCTTAGTGAATTAGGCCGTATATTGAAAATTGTTATTTGACAGCTGAATCGTTTTTGTTTTGTAGTGTACACAGACAGCTTTGAGTGAAATGGACCTTTCCAATTTAAAGAGATAGAAGATATGCGCAATGGGGATCTGCGCATAGTAAGAACAAATGAAATCTATGACGTTTGATTCTAAAAAAAATTAGACGTAAAATGTAAGATAACTTTAAAAAATCTTATCGAAATAAGTTACAAAAGCTTTTATTGAAGGTAAAATGTCTAACGATGCAAATTTTCACTGAGAATACAGGTATTTTAATGACTGCAATATTTTTGACGTTTCATTTGACAGCCCAACTGGCAGTTGTTCGCGCCATTTTCTTACTATTTGCAGCGATAGAAAGAGATAGCCCTTAAATTGGAAAGGTCCATTGCAAACAATAAAAAAAAAATAGTATATGTCATTCGGAGGAATGACATATACTATTTTTTTTTGGAGTAGAACGCCCTTTTTGTGTTTTACCCAGCTTACCAGGCAATAGCTGGGTTCAACACAAAAATACCGCTTTCTGCTCCTAATAACATAATACACTATTTTGGCTTTTAAATCTCTTTGAATTTAAATACTTCAATATTCTCCATTACTTCTTGAATGGGATGTTGTAAATATAGATTATTTTTGCAGCCGATGTTTCAATTAGTTTTAATTGTATTTGTGCTCGTATGCAATGCACATTTTCGTTCAAAAGTACAATAAACTCTTTGTATGCAATTGTGTATAATTAGTTGTCAATATCAGAAACAATTTATACCTTTGTTAGCGTATCATGGTAATTTTATTTGCATGTGTGTTGTGTGTAGTCGCGTATGTTTGTATATTATTTGTATACACACAGACACCAGGTACGTAGATAAAAACATAATTATTTTAATATATGCAGATAACGACGATCTTAATAATACCTGCCGACTGCCATCCGCAACCAACCAGTTTCTGATTCGTTTTTGTTTTGTTGGGGCTTCACTCTTGCTGACATCAGACAGCAACACTCTCGCTCGCTTGTTTTTTTAATGAATTTTTAGTTCCCGAGTATAATTCGTTTAATTATATTCTTTCAAGTAAGATAAGTTGTTACCATAAATTGATTGTTGCACACAATGTTAAATATTTCCTATATATTAAATTAACCAATCAAATTAATCAAATTTTGACCAATCACGAATTATGGCGAAAATTGCCCTTCTTGACTAAATACCCCTGTTCGTTACTTTGGCTTTAATGCATCATACCTATAAAAATTGCTTATAAATTTTGAAAATCATTATTTTTGAATGTCAAAATTAATCATTTTTTGTCTTCGAAGAAATACTACATAAAATAGTACCTACCATTAAAAATATACCCAGCGCCAAGATTGTAACACGAGGGCGAAGCCCGAGTGATACAAGGCGCCTGGTCAATAATGATCTTCTCAACCGTGGTTTATATACTATTTTTTTCACTACTAGCTCCTAAATTCTATTTAACGAATTTTATATTAATAATAACATAAGAATTTTGACATTAATATTTATTAATATCTATAAAAACTAAGTAGGCAGAAATAAAATTCTTTTGTTTTTAATATTGTTTTTAATATCTGACATTTCATTTTGGTAACAATAAGTAAACATGTTTGAAGAAAGTAATACGGAAAATTGTACTCCTCCGGAAATTAAAGAAGCGGCACAAAATGTGCAGTTTGATACATTGCTGCCAGAAAAATCTAAACCGATATACATGAAAGTGTAGACAAGTTTTAAAGAATGGTGTCTAACAAAAAAGGTGACTAAAATCTCGGTAAATGTACTCCTAGTATATTTCCAAGAGCAAGCACACAATAAAAAGGCTTCAAGTTTATGGGCCATATTTTCCATGCTGAAATCGACTATTTCATTAAAAGAAAATAAAGACATTTCAAAATATTTTAAGTTACTTGCATTTTTAAAGCGCCAAAATGCTACATATAAGCCAAAAAAGTCATCTGTATTTTCTAAAGAAGAAATTAATAAATTTCTCATAGAAGCGCCAGATGAAGTCTTCCTATCAACGAAGGTATCCTGTTGTGGTAATAAAATTCCAAAAACTTACTAATTCATACTTTCTTAGGCTTTTTTTGTGATTGGAGTGGCGGTTCTGCAGCAATAAATTTGACTTGTCACAATTGCACTATCAATTTCAACTATAAATAGCAAATAAATGTTACCTGTTTTGTGTTTTTAAATAGAAATGTAATTATAACCCTAAAAAAATGTACAATGTAAGATAATTGAAATGTTACAATAAACACTTACCTTTTCATAGATTTAACAATAAATAAATACCTAAATTAACATTTCCCATTGTAAATATAATGTGGACGCACGAAAAATTTGATAAGAAATAAGATCGTAGAATATTAAGATTTTTAATCTGAAATTTAACTATTGCCAACTTGAAATTAGGCGGCAAATTTAAATATAATGTTTTCTTTGCGTTTAATAAGTTAAATAAATTCAGAAGCTTGAATTTCTTTAAAAAGTGACAGTTCGCATAATTAACCATGGTCAATAATAATTCATTATTGACCGTTGTTAAGCGTTACTAAGGAAGCGGTAGAGAAAAACAATTTCACAACTCAATAACAAGTCAATAATGGTATGTTTGTAGGCTAGTAGTGAAAAAAAAAAATATAAATACACCTCTTGATTTTACGAGGGGAGGAGGGTATTGTTTTGGGAGGTTAAAGTGAGAAATTTGTCCTTTTTTTTAAAAAAAATATGATCACCGTATTCATGGGGAAAGTCAAAACTGAACTTCGTCGTTTAGAAGGAAATGAGCCACTATATTAAATATAAGTGTTAAATCTTAAACTATGTTTATTGTTGTAGTAATAAAGCAGATTCAATACATTTTCCTTTAGCCACAGTATCGTCTATTCAAGTTTTTTCAGCAACTTTTGTGACATTTGTTAAGCCGTTATCAAAGGAGATTTTTCGCAAAGAATCTAAAATTTAAATTAAAGAATAACAACGCATGTAATTTATACTTACGAAACGTTGACATTGGTTGTTGTTGCTTTAAACTGCAGAATCTTGGTCACATTACTTAATTCACACATCCAAATACTTGAACAATAATATGTTAAAACTTCTCCATTTCAGCTCGAAATATTGTTCCTGTATATCAAGATGTTACCGTCTACCAAACAAATTTTTTCATAAAAAATCTGATGTGGCCAGAACATTACCTTCCGTCAGTTCTATGTATTTTATAAAAATTTCATACAGACAGTTTCTTACGAAAGATTCTATATTTCCTGTACATTACCTTCCCTCAGTTCTATGTATTTTGTACAAATTCCATACAGAAAGTTTCTTAGAATTGATTCTAAATTTGCAGTAAAATTATAACACAAACATACTATGTCAAGCGCACTTGACATTGACATCTATCAGAATTTTTTAAATTATATTAGCTGTTTCCAGTATTATTGCATAGCTGGCTGCTTTATGAAATTTAATTTCTTTATAATTTTTTAACTCAATATCCATTGAATATGAAGTATAAAATGTAATCAAATCGTATAGAGAATAAAATATTCTTTAATATTTATAATAACATTAAAAGTGAATAAATGATATATAACAGTGTTTTTTCAAGAAAAACTGTAAAAATCTTCAAATGGGGGTACTTCCGGTCGACCATTTATAACCAAAACCTAATCAGCTCTTTATGTGAATGTAACGAAGACGAATACGAATACGAAAAAATTATATTTTTTAGAATTGTAGTGTTGGAGTTATCGATGAAAAAAAATCGTCACACACACACACACACACACACATACACACACACATACATACATACACACATACACACACACACACACACACACACACACACATACATACACACATACACACATACACACATACACACATACACACATACACACATACACACATACACACATACACACATACACACATACACACATACACACATACACACACACACATACACACATACACACATACACACATACACACATACACACATACACACATACACACATACACACATACACACATACACACATACACACATACACACATACACACATACACACATACACACATACACACATACACACATACACACATACACACATACACACATACACACATACACAAATACACAAATACACACATACACACATACACACAGACATACATAAATAGTAAAATCGTATTCTAGGAACTCTAAAACGTGCTTACCTAAAGGTATGACGGAAGGTAAAAAATTCTACCAGCTAAAGAATTTCCCTTGATGTATTACTGTTGATACCTTAGCGGCGAAAAAGTTGTGTGTGTATTGAAAGTTAATTAACCCTAAAAATAACAACATGCTATTAATTAGCAGATATGATTGATCAAGCCACATTGTTCATACAGCTGTAACCGAGTTGTTTTTTTAGTAATTATGTTAATTAATGAGAGCAATGAAATATTAACGCTAACGCTTACTGACGGTTATGGCGAATCAGGGATTAATCAAGCTTGAAATTGGCTCGCATTATTTCTTGTATTACGCCTTCGTCTACAGATGATACAAAGGGATCAATAAATCTTCACAATTCTTTATAGCCTTGGTACAGTGAATCATATCTGTCTTCTATACCATCATATGCAATTCAATAAGACTAGCTTTTTTAATTTTGTACATAAGGTGATTAATATTCCCACAAGAAAAGATTTTTATTTAGAGATTTTTCTTGGAATTATTATTAATTACTTTAATACCTGCATCGTACAACATGTAATACACTTTAATTGATAAGCAAATATATATTCACTTCAGTACTGTAAGAATATTAAACACTCTACAGGACTTATTCGACAACCATAAATGGATAGGAAGGTTTAATGTTTCTTTTGAAAATCTATAGTTACTACAAAAGTCACGTCAACATTTCATGTGTATCTTTTGACGTCACAAGTTTCTTAATATGTGAAGCATTTAATTTCATGGGGGCCTAAGACCTAACTGCTAAAAATAAATATTTGATATCTATTTCAAATGTTCAATTTGCTAAGGCTAACGTATCTCTTCGTCAATATTAATCTAACTAGTCCTATTCAAAATACAGTATGACCTCTTTAATCCGAACATACTCTAATCTGAATCTTCAGTAATCTGAACAGCGACAACTCGGAACCATAATCCAAACAACGCCTCGTTAATCCGAACAGCAAAGTGATTCCTGCTACCTAAATGAGAGAATCACTTGGTTTCAAGTTCTCTGTTACCTAAATGAAGGAATCACGTAGATTCATGTATTCTGCTACCTAAATAAAGGGAATCCCCTGATTTCATATTCTCTTATTCTGTTACCTAAATGAGGGAATTCCTTTATTTCATATTCTTTTATTATGCTACCTAAATGAGGGAATCCGTTAATTTCATATTCTCTAAGAACTGCTGTTTACTGTTCATTGTTCATTATACCTTTGTCTGTTACCGAGTTAGAGAGAAATTTTCAAGGACTGGTTTTACACAGATTTTATTCCAGCAGTGCGAAAAAAAATGCAATAGCTGAATTTAGAAGTCAAGGCACTTTTGATTTTAGACAATGCCCCAGGACACCCTTAAGACAATGACATATGTTCTGAAGATAAAAAAATTATTGTAATGTTTTTGCCGGCAAATGTAACTCCCTTAGTGCAACCGATGGACCAAAATGTGATTCAAGCGATAAAGTTAAATTACCGCAAGAAGCATTTAAAAAAATTGTTGCACCGAAGGTGCAGGTATTTCTGCAGAACTGAAGAAAGTTAATTTGAAAGATATTGTTATTGGATTATCAAAAGGATGGGAAGGTAATCTTCCACTATTATAGTGGTGGGACAGAATGGAGTTGGAGGGTATAGAAAGAAAAATAAACGAGGTCACTGCGCTAATAAACCAAATTTCTGAAGATGTCACACGACAAGAAGCCCTTGAATGGGCTATCGAACATGTAGAAATCATGGGAATCCACTAATGATATGGATATTTTGGAACATAATCAGAATGAATCAAGCTCCGTCGAAGAAGCAGAAGTGATTCCAGAACATGTAAAGCACAAAGAGGCAGACAGAAGGTTTGAAACGTGTTTGAAGTGGGCTGAAGAAAATGATGAATCGGAACACCACATTCTAAATCTATCGGAAATGAAAAAACAAGCGAAAAAGGCAGAAGAAGCAAACATTAAACAGAGTAAAATCACCGAAATTTTCACAGTTTCTTAGATTTACTTTATTTTGTTATTTATATGTGGTAAAGTACAATTTTTTTTTAATTTTATATTTAAAAATAAAGCATTTTAATTGTGAAAATGTAGAAATTATTCGAGAATTAGGAAAATGAATATTTTCTGTAATTTGTTCGATAATCCGAACATTTAGATAATCCGAATTAACCTGTGCAATTATTAGTTCAGATTAAAGAGGTCCAACTTTAGATAAAATGCATTTATGCCAACGTTGTTTCCAATCTGCAAAACACTAGTGGAATTCATTTGTAGGATACCCTTAAGCTGTGTCAGCGATTTTTACTTTATCTCTTCCATGGCAGCAAAACGTTGTCCTTTCAAAATTCTGTAACGAGTGATCATCGCCGCTGCGTCTAAGTTTAGCGATGACGTAATCGCGCCAGCAACCGGGTGACGTAAACAATCGTGTCTCGACGTATTTAATTACTTCTGGTTGCCTGAACCTTTTGTATTCGATGTTCGAGACTTTTCCAAAACGTAATGGGCAGCTATATAAAAGCGACGGGTTTGTCCGTTAGTTAATAACATACATAGTTACATAGACAGCTTAGTTGAGTTGACGATTTGAGTTCCATTAGTGAATTCTAGCAGTTACATAGTAAGTAAGGAGTTCAGTTGAGTCTCTGATCACATAATATTAGTTATGTGATCGGGGGTTGAGTTAAATAGTCTGTAGTAAACAAAATATTAAAAAAAAATTATATACCAATTTAGTGCACATGTTTTTTTAAAAAAACTTCGTCCCGGCAACTTATTGTCAAAAGAAAAAATATTAATAATATTCCTCTTGCCAAAATTCAACGAGTAAAGTTATTAAGGATAAACGCTGTCTAAATTAAAACAGTGTTTACATATTTAAACAATGTCTAAAAAAGGAGTCTCTGAATACAAAAATGAACGAAATGTCAAAATTAAACAGTGTTTAGCTTAAACACTGTTTAAATTTTTGTTTCTGAATAGGCCTGTTTATATTTAGCGCTGGTCGTTAGCGTGTTTAACTTGATACAAATATGCTATATTTAACAAAATGCCTGTCAGGAAAGAATTTTCTGCAAAACATTAGCACATTACACTAAAAAGCGCTGGCATATTTTGAAGCCGTCTGCGTTAAATATTACAAATACATCCTGTATTTCTTCACAAGCTGTTTCATATTCCTTTGACAAGTTCCACATCCACATTTTCTTACATCCACAAAGGTAAATGTGTAAATTTTTAAAGTGCACTTTGTGTTATGAGTCGAGTAAGAAAGCTGGGGATACTTAGCGCTAAGAAAGGGTGCAGGGTGGTGTTCTTGTAGCTAAAGCTAACTAACGCCGCGCTATGAATAATGTAACGAGAATCGAGTCGAGACGTTGGGAATTGAATTAGTTCAGGAGTGTGGGACAACGGTCAAGAAATGGAAATTAAGACTTCCTTACATAAATATTAGAGGAATTATGTTTACTTTAAAACAGTGTTTATTTGTAAACTTAAAGGTATCTACCGAAGTTGCTCTCCTGATTAATAGTTAATAACATTACAAGCATATGATAAATTAAGAGTTTTTGTACAAAGAAAATGATGAAATATTTCTCTGTCCTAATAAAAATGCTTAATTATTATAAACGTGACGTCATAGATTCTAGGAACGCCCCGATCCTACTAATTTGGGTGAACTAGACCAACTATTCCTTTCTTTTGTTTGAATTCAAATTAAGAACTATAACAACACTACTGTCCAGGGGATATAATTTAAAAAATTTAGAGCTGCACATTTTTGTCCAAGGAGGGAAATGAAAGGTGGGGGGTTAATAGATACATTTAAGCCGCGAAAAAAGCAGAAAACTTAAAACTATGAACTATACAAGACAACTACGATACCCAGATGTTTTACGGGAAACACGCGTTCTAATTTTAAAAATATATTTTTAACTCTTATTTCTTGTACACATTTGAATAATAAATAATATAGAGAGAGGGGAAAGCAACTGCAAAATAGCAAAATTTAAAATCAGAACTGCATTTTTCATATTTAGAACTGCAGAAACAAGCCAGAGCTGCACCAAATTATATCCCCTGCTACTGTCATCCTAATAACATTGTCAAAATGTTTCACAAAATAGATTAAAATATCTAATATTTATTTTATATTTATTATTATTATTATTATTATTATTATTATTATTATTATATATATATATATATATATATATATATATATATATATATATATATAGGGTGTTTCTTTTATCAGAGCCATCATTGGTATCTCGGCAAACTGTAATTGCTACGACTTCGTTGTAATGGGATAAAAGTTTCCATATTAGGGAGCCATTTTAGTGGTGTTTTTCTTTATGCAAAAATATGCATAGGTCTCTAGATAATGGCGAAAAACTGATTTTGGTTATTTTTTTTGTTTTTAAAATAACTCGTAAACTATCAGTTATCGAGAAATATGTTTCAAATGAAAATGTTACAATATTATACTGTCAATCCAGTGGCGTAAAAATATTTTTTCTATTTTCAAGATATTATACAAAGTACAATTTTTTTAAATGGAATGCATATTTGATTTTTACCCAATAAATATTCTCATTTTTTCTCTTTTCAGTGATATAAATGTTATTTTGTTTATACAATTTGATTTATTATATTATAAGAAATAAGAAAATGACCACAACAACCAAAAAATTGTGGTCGTTGTGGTCACGAAAACGTAACCAAATCTTTCAGGGACCCCATTCCGAAATGGAACCTCAAATCTGAAAATATTTCAGGAACGCTTAACCAGAACCTTGGTCACCGCGATTAAGTTACGGAATATATTATAAATATCTGTTACATCAAAAACTAATGCCAGAAATATTTGATGTTTATATATTTTCCAATTACACAAACACAACTCACTAGAAGGAACAGATAGGAAATTGTCGAATTTTTATGACAGTTCTGACCGCCAAACATAAAGCTGGTAACGTTTTAAAATACAATCTGAACCTGCTAGTATGGTAGATGTACGTTAAACAAGTCCGTCTTTCACCCTTGGCGCATTGTAGTATAAATTATTTATTTATAAATAGATTCAATGTAAAATTAAATAAAAATATCATTTGCATTTATATTTATCATTCATAAAGATTACATTTTTGTTAAATTTTATATCTGTTCATAAAACTAGTACATATCTTAGCATTGGATTTCAACATAAACGTCTATAATACTATATATTAAACTCTAAATGATTTCAAGACCTTACTGTATAAAATCCAAGGCGACTCATAACCATATAACCAAAGTAGCGGTTGTATTTTTCCACCTGAACTAGTAATGTGCAATAACAAAAACTGTAAGAGTATATAATGCAAAAATATTACACATAAAGCGCTGAATAGCTCATTGCCCAGCCCCTGCATTAAATGCTCCAAATACGGCCTGCGCTCAATTCAGTTTGGCTTTCCCATAACTTGCACACAGATAAACTGTTTAAAAAGATAATAATTCAGAGCCAACTGCCTGCATTTATTACCTTCCACGGGATTTTTAAAATAAAGTAATGCACGTTTATATTGCTTTTGATGTTAATGCCAAATGTTAATTACGCTATTTGATATAGACATTGGAACATGAGAAGTTCAAATATGATTTAGTCACAATAGTTAGGTGTTCTTAAAATATAATGTGTCCCGATTTTTTTAAAATAATAATTGTTTCTTAGTTTGAAATTTATTTGTTAATTTATTTAATCTAATCTTTATCTAATATTTTATATACAAGGTGTTCCACAACTTATGACATAAAATTAAAGGGTATATACTGTACGACGTGCTAATTATAAAAAAAAAAGAATTTTTAAAAAATTCGCAAAGTTAACGGTAGTTTACTTAAGGTAGACATTTTTTGGACCACTGGAGTAGAATACGTCATAGAAAGAAATGTAAAATGAAATTAATGATCAAAGAAACATTATATAATATTCGTTAGATTTAGAGATAATAATAGTTTTGACTACAAAATAATTTCTAATATTAATGCGTTGTATTTAATATTGAGATAATTTGGGAAATAACTAAACACATATACCTGAAGCACAAAACTACAAATACTGTTCAAAATTTTCACCATTCATCCCTACATACATTGCAGCACGTTGAACTAATGATCTATACAGCCTTGACACGAATTTTGTATTCGTATTGTTTCTGCTGAATTTTCTATTCTCTGCCTAAGTTCTTCATTTTCCGGCGCATTTTGGCTATCGTATACGAGTGATTTACAATGATCCCACAAATAAAAATCCAGCGGATTCAGGTCAGGGGATCTAGCAGATCAAGCTACAGGACCACTGCGACCAATCCACCTGTCCTCAAACACTTGGTTTAAATGTTCTCTTATATTTACAGCATAGTGCGGTGGCACACCATCGTGCTGAAACCATGCCTGCTGACGCACATTTAAAGGCACATTTTCAAGTAGTTCCGACAAAGTATTTTGTAAAAATAATAAATAATTAGCTCCAGTCATCCTATTTGGTAGAACATACAGCCCAAGTAACATTCCATTAACAATACCTGCCCAAACATTTATCGAAAAACGATGCTGAAAACTTCTTCGTGCAGATTTTCTTGAGTCCAATAATGAGAGTTATGAGAATTATGAACTCCCTCCCTCGAAAAAGTTGCCTCATCAGAAAATATGATGTACGAAGGGAAATTAAGATTTTCAGTATGTTTTTGCGAAACCGTACTCTAAATTGATGGTCAGGTTCTGTTAGCCTCTGTACCCGTTGAAAATGGAATGGGTGGTAGTTATGATCTCTTAAAATTCGCCATACTGAATTATGTGGTACTCCTAATTGTTGAGATACTCTACGGGTACTAGTAGTTGGTTCAGCATGTATAGCATCTAAGATATCATTTACCATATTATCGTGTTGATGCTGGCGGCCACCACCTCTTTCACGATTAGATCGCACAGATCCTGTGTCTCGACGGCGCTGGATTATCCTGACAAACAAACGGTGAGTGGGTAATCGCCGTAAAGGATAACGTTCAGCAGTGGCATATTTATTGAATATGGTTGTCAGTATATTTTCGGCTTATTCGGTTCGGTATATTGGCAACACTGATTTTGTTAATAATCCTGAAGTCGTAGGCATGGTTTTAGTTAACACCGGTGTGAGAACCACGCTCGTGCTACCAGCCAATAATTACAATAATTAATATCAATAACGCAACTGTCATAATGAAACTTTGTTTTATTTGTTTTTTATTTCCCTAGCTTTCTGATTTTTGACGTGAATGTCATATTTCATTTCTAAATATCTAATGCCGCAAATATTCTGTTGCATTAAATAAAGCCTTAAAAAAGAAAAAAAATATTTTAAACAACTTTTCATTCTCGTACCTTTACTCTAAAATGTAGAGGAGAGCCAATTTCCGCACATTTTTAAAATCTTCTGTTGAACTCCTACATTCCGCGTTTTGATGCACATCCTGTATATAGTCCAAGATCCCAGGGCCCCCAGACGTAACTTATTTTCTCAAAGATGCAATGTGTGGTATAGAGTAGTATTCCTATGTACATTGAACGCACGCATACCTGGTAAGTTGGGTAGACGGCCAATTTACAGGTACCAGGTGCGAAAGGTAAGCAAAAATTGGACTTACTTCACTTAAATTCTGAAAGCTGATTTTTATGTATGGCTTATAGAATATTAGTACAAAATAATATTCAACACTCCCAGACACTTCCGGTCGGCCTTAACTTCCGACAGACGCTTTAAAGCTCACAAAAATACATAAACTTTACTTATTTTCTGATGCTTGATTTTCATATGTTACTTAGGGGACTATTTCAAACCTATATGTACAGACAAATGCTAAGGGCCAAACTTCCCCTCAAACACAAAAAACATTCTGCTATGAGTATGAGCGCGGGGGACTATACACGCGTTTCAGAGCGAGCGAGATAGCCATGTAAACTGATTTCCCCCTCTTAAACTTACAGTCTGCTCTACTTTCCTGTGTATTTGCACAGTAGCATCCTAAGTGGCACAAAAATATTTTGTGGAATTTTAGTCCACAATTTTTAATTTTTGAATTATTGTTCAATAAATTTTATCGAAAAGTCAACATTTTTTTTGTGTCGCGTGGGATACAGTATTATATTGAGTTTGTAAGAGCATAGATGTTAATTTAGAAAATAAATATAGTTTAAATGTATTTTTCTTCAGGTGCTACAGAGCAAACACAAAGTAGAGTAGAGTAGACTGTATGTTTAAGAGGGGGAAATCAGTTTACATGGCTATCTTGCTCGCTCTGAAACGCGTGTATAGTCCCCCCGCGCTCATACTCATAACAGAATGTTTTTTGTGTCTGGGGGGATGTTTGGCCCTTAGCATTTGTCTGGCTGTGTACATATAGGTTTGAAATAGTCCCCTAAGCAACATATATAAAAATCAATCATCAGAAAATAAGTAAAGTTCATGTATTTTTGTGTGAGCTTTAAAGCGTCTGTCGGAAGTTAAGGCCGACCGGAAGTGTCTGGGAGTGTTGAATATTATTTTGTACTAATATTCTATAAGCCATACATAAAAATCAGCTTTCAGAATTTAAGTGAAGTAAGTCCAATTTTTGCTTACCTTTCGCACCTGGTACCTGTAAATTGGCCGTCTACCCAACTTAGCAGGTATGCGTACGTTCAATGTACATAGGAATACTACTCTATTCCACACATTTCATCTTTGAGAAAATAAGTTACGTCTGGGGGCCCTGGGATCTTACTCTATATAATACAAAACACTGTCATTAAAAGTAAATTCGCTATTTCCTGGGCCCTACAAAACAAAACAATCTACTCCATATGTAGTTCCATTCAGAATTTTCTTCACATCATCAAACGCCTATCAGACAAAGCTAATGCACCCTATGCGTTCTCCATCCTATCCTATAATAATTCTACCCACTATCTTCTGCTGTGCGGCACACTCATTCGAGATAAGATAGCGTTGTATACCGGTTCGGTAACGTTAACTAGGCCATTCCGACTTAACCCAATATGTATGGAAATGAAATGGCGTCTTATGGTTAAGTACACGCATAAAGATTGTTGATATTTTACTTTTATAATACTCATATAAGGGTTTACTGCTGCGCTATCGTATCGTATGTAGTTGTTTTTTGATGAGCGTAAGCCAGTGGTTAGTGAGATGTGAGATATTCAATCTGCTGAAGGGTATGAAGGATTCATTGCTGTAATTATAAAATAAGTAAATTATCGTGGATGTATATCTTGATTAGCTGCATTTTGCAACAGAAAATAATATTTGGCTTTAAGCGGCTTGTGTGAATATCCTCTAGGCATAAACGTATGCAAAATATATGAAGATAAAACATATAATAGCTGTAATTATTAATAAAACAATTCATATTTATGTTGCTAATGGCTATGTCACCGTAAATACATACACAGTTTAATTTTTGAACATGTCTGATCAAAGCCATCTTCATCATCAAAATCAGTCGTGTCGTTTACTTTATTCCCTTTCACATTATTTCTCGTTTATGTTGTATATGTTGGTAACACATGGTAGCTCTGTTCGTTGACTTGTACTTTGTTACACTTTATATTACACTAGCGTGTGCACTTTCGGGCAACATGTTCGTTGACAATCATTTTAGAACTAGAACCAATTATACTCGATCTGTATTAACTGTAGAGTGGTGGGAAGATAGGTGCAGTTTGATCTTGTTTTTTGATTGGATAATATCCCGATATTACCCAATCAAACAACAAGATCAAACTGCACCTATCTTCCCACCACTCTATTATTAAAACGGATACAGAGTGCAGAACGCTGTAGTGGGGACAAATGTGAAGAAATCACAACAATACACGCATTTTATAACCTACGAATATAGCGTGTTATTCTGCAGTGATTGTCAATTACCTATGGAAGAAATGGATAATATAATGATGCATACAATGGAAACGTGAATGACAGTTCTCACATTATCTCGTTTTTTGACTGTTACTTCCTTGTACAGGAGTCTCATTTTCTATGTTTTTTTTTTTAGGTATCTTGGGTAATATTAACGATAGATCAAAACCGTTTGCACATTTCAGGGTCAAGTTTCCGAGAAAAGTTTAATAGTTATATACCACACGAATTTTCGATCTTTTGTGTCTGAGCTGCAGGCAAAAACTCGTTTTTCGCTCATTTTGAAAATATATCATATCTTATTTATTGTGATAGAGAAAAATTGTTTTTACAAAAAAAATACCATTTTTAGATAGAATAAAATGGCGTTATTAGATTTTTTAAACTTAATAATTCTCGAGATATAACACCAACTTATGATTTTTTAAATCGTAACATGTTGAAAATAGTTTCATCTTTTTGCTGATTTTATAAGATTTTCAATAATATATAACAAGTCTGCATTCTTTTGTTTTAAACATGAATAAAAGATGAATTATTAATTTATTGGAGTAAAAAAATATCGAAAATGAGACACCTGTACACTCATTCTACCTATACTACCCTGCACTGCACTTACACAGCTTTTTCTGACCTGTCAACGAACGGAGCTACTGTTTGCTAACTTCAGTATGAACCATCCCGCCAACACAGATTATTAATGGCCGACTATCGAGACTCATACATGTGCTGTTCATCTTGAATTATAAAAAATACTATATACACCAGTCTCGATATTTTAATTTTACTTTGTACTGTAATATATAATATCCAGATGTCGAAAAACGCAATCTAGTTATTTCGTAACAAACATAGTTTTTCTAAGTAGTCGTCTATTAAAAAAAAAAATCATCTTATTTTACAGTACGAATATTTTATGTGCTACACATCTACATAATAAATATTGCTCATATGTACAATATTGGTTTTATTTTTATCACATTCATAAAACACATTCACTTTCCCGTAGCAATGCGTAAAAAATATATAACTTCAGGTCGGTATAATAATATTCCATTATATTGGACAAAATCGCAACACTTATGAAACAGTAAAGTTGGTAAATGCGCTATAAATCATTTCGTATTGTTAATACCGGGTTTATATAGCACATTATACGTGGCAAGTGCAGTAGGCTGTGGAGGTCCAAAATGGAGCATGGAGCACGGAGTAGTCGATCACATGGAACAGTTAAACTTTACGGCCCAGTAAAATGCCGGCCGTGTGTTTGCGTAAACACCCTTCACTATATGCGTTGTCCTCTAACATCATTCGAGTTGCTGTGTATTCTGGCAATATCTGACAAAAAAATTATTATGAATTAATAATTGATAGACTTAATCGTGTGTAATATACTTTACTTTTGAAACTTCCACCGACTATTTTATTACAACGTAATTGTTAATTACATTGTACTTAAAAGATCATTAAAAATATGTGTCCGAAAGATCTACAAAAGAAATAGCAAATAAATGTACAATAAAACAGGTCGCGTGTCTGAGTGTCAGGTCGCGACTCTGGGGAACCGAGTTCGATCCCGACCACGGTGTAGTATCTATAGGTGAGAGCACGAGATGCGTTGACATGGTAAGTAACTGGTGCTAACGCGAGCCATTACCATTTGACAGAAAAATGCTTTGCTACAAAATGCACAACAAGGTATGGATCAAATAAAGAGAAATATAGTCTTTTTAAGGTGCCAAAATGTACAATTTTGCGGTAGCCAGCTACAATATAACCACAGAAACAGGTACTAAGATAAATTTCTGATTGAAAGGTGTCAATGTCAAGTGAATTTGACATATGTTGTTTTTTGTTTTATAATTTTACTGGAAATATAGAAACCTTTCTGTATGGAATTTGTACAAAATACATACATAGAACTGACAAAAGATAAAAGGTAATGATTGAAAATGTAGAATATTATGCGTTATATATGAATAATTTAATATTTTAAATATTTTGTGTAAAAACCGGGTCGCAACAAAACCTTACATCTAGCGGCACACTGTATGAACTAGCCCAGTTAGTTACCCATTCTTCGTAATGTATTGGAATACGTCGTGCACTCACCTATAGATACTACACCGTGATCCCGACCAACGCCAAATATTTCGAATTTTAAATGGCACAAAATTGACTCCTGTGGTGTACTCTCCCCGCCAGCAATGAGTGCCCCTGAGGTGACGTCTGGTAAGCGCCCGAGCGGTGAAAATATTTGTGTATATATATATATATATATATATATATATATATATATATATATATATATATATATATTCCGGGTGTAGAAATGAAATGTGGCGGATAGCGATTTCAATGGTTTTTTACGTCGTTGTACAAAGTAAAGGAAGTATTGTATTCGCGAAAAATTTCGGTTTTCAGATTTCAACGAAAATATTCATTTTGACCATCCCTGAATCCATTCTGACTAATTTCGTCGTGACGTCTGTACGTATATATGTACGTACGTATGTATGTATCTCGCATAACTCAAAAACGGTAAGCCGTAGAAAGTTGAAATTTTGTATTTAGCACTTCTATAACATCTAGTTGTGCACGTCCCTTTTTGGTCATAATTTCCAGAAATGGTACTTTATTTGAAGCCTATAATAGTAATTAATAAAAAATTATATTAAAATATAATCCAAAACTTTTTAAATTTGGTATATAAGACTTTTATATCAATTGGAATAACATAGCAGATTTTGGTTAAAACAGACTAACCGGAAGTGATATATTACCTAAAGTTGTTAACAGTTTTTCTTGAATAAAATGGTTTCATTTTGATTTTAGAAATAAATGCTTCAAATAAGAGTTTTAGGGAATTAAATTCTACGCCTAGCACATCAAGTATTATTAAATTAGCCCAATAGAAAAAATAGTATAAAAAACATGTTTCATAAAGTGTGTTATCGCACTCGTTCGTTATAAAACACGCCGCCAAGCGAGCTGTTTTCCAAACCTGGACTCGTATGTTACCAGATTGCCTTAAAAAACTTGTTTTTTAATGTACTATTTCATTACAGGTTGTTTATTATTTAATCATATTGGACACCCGCATAATCATTAAATTTCAATATCACCAGCATACAAATATAGAAGAAAACCATTAATTTTTCTTTCGCTTATCTACAAAGTAAGCCAATCTATCTAATCTATTTTATTCTCACATTAACAATATTTTTTGTAACTAGGATCATATGTCCATTATTGATGTTTGTGTATATGGTGTGACACATAAATTCAAAATGTATGTACATAGGAGTGTACACGTAAATCTAATATAATATAGACCATTCCGGATCTACATATTTACAACAATCGGTATAGATTTTTAGATTTAATTACATTTTCATCAATCATTCCAAAAACCGAATATCGAGATTTTTGAACAAACATGTTTTAAGGTCCTTAGTAGATAGTTGTAATACTGTAAAAAACTCTCGGTTAAACGGTTATACTATTATTCGGTTAACCGATTACTGCGGTATACTAGAAAATAAAATAGTTTGATGTAACCGGCAATGTTGAATAATTGGTTATTGCGAACAACCGAAGAGTTACCTATTATTATTAGTCGAGTAAGCTGGAAGCAGTCTACTGATTTTTACAATAATATAACAATAATAATAATAATAATAATAATAATAATAATAATAATTATTATTATTATTATTATTATTATTATTATTATTATTATTATTATTATTATTATTTTTACCGAAATTTTAATGAAATTGACAAAGATCTTCATTTGGCTAAGTATTTTGTTGCGCTTTAATAATTTATACCTATTTATTCGGTTAATCGATTGCGGATAGTCAAATAGGTAGCTAATTTTTCACAGTGAGCGGGTTAATCGAATAATCGGTTGATTGTATTAGCTAGTTATCGCGGCTAAACTGACCGGTTAACCACGATTAGTAAACATCGTTAACCGGTTTTTTCTATAGTTTTTGACATTACTTACCAATCCCTAGAATCCTAATTTAACATTTTGCCGATGATATTTGACAATCAGCCTTATTCTTGTGTCCATTGTTTACTTATCAATATTGTCAAAAAATAAATTCTCTTTACAAAGATCTTAACAATTTTGTTTCAGTTTGGTATTCAGGTGACCACATTGCTAAAAACAGATAACAATTTTTGTGTTTGAACAATATTGTTAGAAATAGTGACATGAAGTGTTTTAATTGTACTACCAACTGTTTTATTTCTAGTTAAATTTAGGATTATTTATTATTACTATATTCGATTTGTACAAATATCTGTTAATTCAATAATTCAACCATTTTAAATTCTAACATTTTCTATACAATATACAATGTACAGCGAATATGATTTCAACTGTAATTTTGCATTATAGTTTCTCAGTTTTAAATTGTGCAAATTTTGTTCCGTTCTGGTCTGTCAATATTATATTATTATACATGACTGATACTTTATGTATTAAAAATACAATAGAATTCATAATATAAATTCTTTGTTGTAATCAACAGTTGTTGCAATCAACGATCAACATTTGGAATCAATTAATATTATTTTTGCGTCCATTTATTATTGTACAAATTTTTTTACACATTCCTTGCCTTTTATTTTGAAACAAAAGTCCTCAGTATTTATTTTCTCTTTTAACCACAAAAAATCACCATATTTTGCTAAATTTAATAAAAATATCTACGTAGTATAAAGTGCTATAATCTATAAATCTATTTACAATAATACGTAAAGAAAAAACTCTTCTTCGTCTTGAAAACTTTCTAACATTCTCACAGCAAAAAATTTGCGTTCGACATTTTCAAATTTCAAAATTAACAATTGTTAAATACAAATCGGCCACATTTTTTGCCGATAGATGTACAATCGAGATTGACAAGTTATTATTTCGTTAACAATCAATGTTCGGCACCAGAATACCAGTTTCAAGATACATTGTTAAGCTAACAATATTGTTTAATTAACAATGGTCATGAGAATAAGGCCGCATATTCGTAAACATTTTTATTTGATTGAATTTATTTTGTTGTTAAATTCACAAAAATTCTTCGCTATGAGAAATAAAAACATTCGGTAGATCAACAAAACAGTATATTTTATTTTTACGACGTTGTTTTTACCCGCGAATTCAATCTACTTATTAAAATCAGGAAGCCATCTCGGTGTGGTGTTTTGGTGAAAATATGATTGACATTAATATTTATGAGAATTTATTTTGAGAACTGTATGCCTGAAACAAAGCTGCTGCAATGATTAATGTACATTTTGTTTACGATATTTTACGCATATAAAATACAACTATAAATTATTTTACAACATTTATACATTGTAATTATGTATAAATATTTAGAATATATTTACATCCTATTGCTAGATTTAATGTCAGATGAATACTAATAAAATTATACATGAGATATTTTTATTTAAGTGAACATAAAATAAAACGCAGGTCAATAATTCAAATACCTATTGTAGATTTTATTTCAATATTTTATTTTCGGAACTTTAGAATAAATTAATAATATTTTTCTATTTCGGTGTTCTTATGTTTCTATAAAAGCACTGTTTATCACTGAAAACACGACGTTTAGAAAATCTATAAACGTACTGTTTTTGGCGCCTTTCATGTTCTATAGGTGGTAGTCATGCTTTCATAACTGACAGATAACCTTAAAATGGAAAATTGTTTGTGTTGAAATATTACTTCTAATTGTGGATTTTTATCCTTTCACTAGGTGATAGGACTAGAAAGAAAAGAAATTTATAGCTATAGCTGTGTTAGTTAAGAAAGAATAAGAATCTGTGAAGTTAAAATTTCAAGTAAAAAATTATGAAACAAAAAACAATGCGCTCAGGTTTACTTTGTCAAAATAATTAAAACGGTAAGTTTTATTTATCACAATTTAAATTTATGGTAATGCAATTTTGAATTTAATGTATTGTTATTACAGGCAGGTTATGAAATGTATGATGCACGTTACTTGAAAATGTTAACACTGTCTACTCAATTTGTGGCGGCTACTAGCAAACAAATATGAAAAGTTGACGTTTTAATCCATGATTTGCAGTTCCACGTTGTGGCGAACTATCGAGTATATGCCATATATGTTTTGTATTAAAAATTGTAAGAAAAGCTGTTACCGTTATCTGTGCAACTGAGCAGTGAGTGTTGTAAAAATGGTGGAAAGTAAAAGTCTAAAGCAATAAATTGTTCATTAAAGTATTTCATTATTTAAAGAGTTTTATTTATATGTTTTCTCAATAAAAAGGCTTGATGGTCCACGTAACGTCCTTCAATCCCATATTCAAGTTTTATTTATGATAATAACCAACACGAAACACCGATATGTCAAATCAGGATGGTTCATTAATAAGCCTTCGAGTTCATTGTATGTATTGGTTTTCCTCTTTCATAATTGTATAATGCTTGATACAATGTTTTAATGTAAACAATCAGACAAAATCACAAGATACACAAATTGTCAAAATGTGAAATTTCAATTTTTAGCGGGAAACGCTACCAACATAACTGATAAAAAAACACCAACTCATGTTTTTGACAACTCCTTTTTTTAAAAATCTAATTGTAAAATTACCTCAATAGAAAAAATAGTATAAAAAACATGTATCATAAGGCCTGTTGACGCACTCGTCCTTTGTAAAACTCGCCTGGCGGCTCGTTTTCCAAACTTGGACTCGTACGTTAACAGATTGCCTTATGATACTTGTGTTTTAATGTACTATTAAACATAAATTTCAGTGGATTATTTTCAAATTAGTTTCCATTGCGCATGTTCTTAATTGTTCTTGGCAATGACTGGTCGAAGCAGTCACAGGTTTCTTATAAAAATATGGTGTATTATTTTGTCGTTTGTGTCATTCTGTGACATTATTAGCAAAATTGCTTCTTTATAATGTTGTGTTGGTGTTATCTTCAAGTGTAATGAACTGTAAAACAATTGTGTACTAATGAAATGTTTCATTTTGTGTATATTTACAATTTGTGTTGCCGAAGTTATGAGTGGACCATGTGATAGACAGAAGAAAGGTGAGATTGGAATATCGATATGGATTAAAAGTCATCAAGGTAAGTGCATGTGATAATTTTCTTTAATATTTGTTTCTAATAATGTTACATAACTGTCTGCTTAGTCTCAAATGATATAGATACATGTGTCATCTGTTACTGTCCTATCCTAATATGTGGTTAGGGTTCTATTTATCCAATCACGAAAGTCGTATTGATTTGGTCTACAAATATTTGTTATTCACGACCCAAACTAATACTCCGGCATTAAAATTTCAGCCCCAAATTATTCGTAATTGGTACCCAAGGAATTACAATCTGATTATGAATTTTAGCAATAAATATTTAATTTTGCTACCTATCAGAAATATTATTTGAAACTCAATATTTGAACTCTATAATACATGAGCTTTGCACTCCATAAAAAAACTCAATTATTTACAAATTTTAGTATTCTTTATTATTTCAGTTTATCAAAACAATTGAGTTTTTTTATTCAAATTTTCATTAAATAAAAAAAAACCTTTCAACTCAATACCGTTCACTGTACAAATTAGTCTGTTTAAAATTTTATTTTATCGATCTATCATTTAACAAAAATAAAAATATCTGGAGTTATGTTGTTTTTTTTGGAATTTTACATTATTTATCCGATCAAAATTATGAAAATGAAGTAATCATGCTTAGAAAACAAACTAGGTAATTCAAAGCTGGGCAATACTTGCAAGAAATGTACTTTATTAGGCTTCCTAGTACTTTCAATACTTCAAGTACTGTACTTGAAGTACTTTCTATTTATAGTACTTTGTACTTGACAAAGTAAGCCTATTCACATGTACTTAGTACTTAATACTTGGAAAAATACTTGAAGTACAATGAATAGTACTTGAAGTATTTTTAATATTTGAAGTACTTTAAATGTACTTGAAGTATTTTAAATGTACTTGAAGTATTTTAAATGTACTTAAATTACCTTAAATGTACTTAAATTACCTTAAATGTACTTGAATTACTTTAAATGAATAATTTAAAAGTTAACAGTGTTATGAGAATTGTTTGTCTGTCAGTGTTTCTTTTACAGTGGTGTGGTGTTTTTCCTGTAGTACCTACATAATCATGTGAATTTCATTAATAAATATATTTTCAGCGATAATATGAAAGTAGATATATTTGCAAATATTTTGACATAAATAAATTAATTCTAATCTGTATACTGTATATACATAATCGGCCTAATTCACTATGATAGTTGTTAACATAGTCGTTAGGTAACAACTGAGAGTTTTTAGCAACTCTTGTAACAACTGTCATTCAATTGGTATTCAGTAAATACATAATCAACGACATTGTTAAAAACGGTCGTTGTGAACATTCGTTGTTAAATATAGCAGTGAAATTATTAACAAGCGAGTTAAAAGGCATGTCGATTCTCAATGTTTGTACATATTTCTACTTTATTGACAACGTAAAGTGACAGATTTTGATTAGTTTGACGTTTGAATTTTTAATAATGAGTGCAAGGATGAGTGATAAGAAAATTCGGGGTGCAAGATATTCCGCGGAACAATATTCTCTAATGGTAGTTTTGTGAACATAGAAAGATATCTTATGCAAATTAAATAACAAAGCTTGCTTTGCATTTTATTTCTGCTAGTTGGAAATTTTGCAAATTGTTGATTGACTTCACGGAAAATTGAAATTTTGCCATGTAATCCTTTTTATAAAAAACCCATAGCCAAGCGTTGTTGAAATTGAGTATTAGGAGAATCTGACAATTAGTTCAATAGTAAGAATTAAAACATTTAAGTTATAAATTTATCTTTCACTTTCAAATTATTTGGAATAAATGTAAATCTTGACATGAGACCGCATGAGACCATCCAGGTCAGGAATTAAGTCATGAACGACACCTTGCGCTTTTTGAATATTTCGCAAATTCTAATACATAATTCTAAAATTTTGTCTAAAAATGTAAACCTAATTATTGGTCATGCATATATGTATTTGTTTGTAAATAATTTATATTTGCTGTGGTTCCTCTATTTCCAATAAAAGTTCATTTTCATAAAATTTCCAAGATATACCATTTAGTAGTGATCGTTCAATACTAACAACGGGAAAATGCAATTTTTAGATTAGCAACTCCACGTAACGACTAGTTGTTAAATTTTAGTAACTTGAAGTAATAGTGAATTGGGATTTTGAACTTAGCAACTGACATTGAAATTAACAACTGGAAATGGTTGTTAATTTTAACAATTTTGCTTAGAGAATTAGACCGAATGTTTGTATTACCTAACAACTTTGCCGTATCGCCTAGCGAACGCATGAAGTAAAAATGACGTCATTCTAACATCTCGGGACAGCTTCTCGTATCGCTTGGCGTTCATATGACGTCAATTTTACGTCATGAGATCGCTAGGTGATACGGCAGTCCCAGCAAGGAACTCTTGTTTTTAGTAACCTAATAAATATTAATATAAATTTTTGTCAATAATCACCTTTTAAGGTCCATATAATCAGAAAAATATCAATTATCTGAAAAAGTACTTGCACCCAAATTTACAAGTACTTTTTTAATATCAATGTTCATGTGTCCTGCAGTTCACAAGTTGACGCGCAATTAGCTGCGTTCTTCATCGATCTGCGAACCAAGTGATCCACTGTTCAGGGTGATTTATAAAAAATATACGCAAAAATAATAATTCACGATTTGTGGAACTCCAAATTTTTATTAAAACATTGTGAAAATAATATAAATTAAAATACCATAAAAATGACAAGTTTTAATAAATAATACCAACAATATTAATTGATGCAGGAAAAAACAAGAAGAAAAATTCTCGGAAATGCAGTCAAGATAATATGTTTATTGATTATGCCGACGTTTCGATCATACTATGATCATCCTCAGGGTTACTACAATAAAGACAGAAAAATATTTTCCTGCATTATTTTCCCCGATTTTCCCAGTCGATCATCGTTACTCCAAAAATATTAATTGAGTTACATACGTGATATTTTTGGTATACAATAAATGTTTTATTCATACCACTATGCGAATACAAAATAAATATGTTAACCTAATGGTGCCGCACTTAAACACGAACAACGCCAACACACACAGTGTGGTTATGATATATATATATATATATATATATATATATATATATATATATATATATATATATATATATATATATATATATATATATATATATATGACACACAGCCGGTACTCAAAAATATATCATAATTTTTTCATCGTTCTCAGAAACGAGCACTGCTTCAGTATAACAATATATTATTCGTATTCATAATTGCATAGATTTCTCTGCGAACCACCAAAAAACATAATATCAAAATATTTTGCCTGTTCACATTATAACGCATATTTAAGTACTTGGTAGTTTCAAGTACTTTAGAAACTAAAAAAGTACTTGTACTTCAAGTACATTTAGAAACATCAAGATACTTGGTTCTTGTTTTTCAAGTACTACTTTCCGGTACTTTGCCCATGACTAGCAGCGTTTTATCTCTGTCAATTGTTTATGGGTTATTTTACAGCAAAATACTTCAAATAACAGTTATATAGAAAAATTAATTGTACGCATCCTTTATTTGAAGTATTTTTCTCCAAAATAAACTATAAACCATTGACAGATTTTAAACCCTGCTCGTCATCTTCTCACTAATCAATCACCCTTAATCACTTGTTCATGCTAATAGCTATCAGCTATAATGAATTGAAAACAATTTAAATATAGATATAATGAATGCAAAATTAATTTATTTTAAATTTGGGTGCACAAAAAATTACAGTTACACCATTTATCTGTAGCTAAATATGACGGAATTCTATAAATTTAATGACACATGAAATATGTAAATTAATTTGCTCCATATCGTATTTTCATCTCGAAATGTTAGAAATAGAATACGATCACGACCATTAATTTTTTTGCTGAAGAACAAGTAACTCTAATTTTATCTAACGCCACTCTTGATTTATTAAAAACATCACAAGTCGATCGATAAAATTAAAAACGTTAGTAGCAATTTTTTTCACGATTTAATTATAGCATAACAATTTATCATACTCTGTCTGTGTATCGCAAGTGACACAAAATTTATGAACTTCGATAGAGCAAGCGCCAGAAAAAATTATTAATATAGTCTACAGGAGTCAATATACTTGATTCTCCACGGTCACTATGATCGCCCATGGCTTTATCAGTTCTAACTGAATTTTAAATTAACTATTGTATTTCCCGCTCTTTATACGCATGCTCGGAGTATAGTTTTGCTTTAACACGGCCTGTATCATCTTTTTTAATTACTTATTTAAAAAATCTGATGTGGTCAGCACATTACCTTCCGTCAGTTATATGAGGCATTTACGAAAATTCTACCGGTGAACTGTTACCGGTAAACAGAGCTGTTTATCAGGTTATAGCTACCAGAATCGATATTTTAAGAACGCAAGTGGTAAACAGGGTAGATCCATAACCTATAAAAAAAAATTGTAAATTTGAAACAGGTTAGTAATTTGATGTAGTTAGCAAACTGAGCAGAGTCCTATGGGAACAAAATATTAGATAATTTACATGTATTTGGTGTCATTTGATGCAGAAATTTTTTATATTTCTATTGACAACAAAACCATCGTTCTAAATGAAACCTGAGGGCATCAGTCTGCAAAAAAACTTATTTCCCATGTTAATCTCCTACGTGCACCTTGAAAAAAAAAACACCCAGTATATACGAGTACTTGTATGTATTTATTTAGCTCTAATGATTTTATACGAATTCGTACATATTTGTATGAACAATTTTTCGTAAACGAATTCTCATCCACTGTAACCGCCGCCTAACAGTAGTCCTTGCATTTTTAACTGACGTCACATAATTTAAAATTTAAAAAATGTATATAGGATCTTTTGCTATAAACTTTCTATATGGAATTTGTATAAAATATATTCAACTGCCTTAATGTAATGTACAAAAAATATAATATTTTGCAAGGAACTTTCGGTATGACATTTATACAAAATACATACAGAACTGATGACGGAAGGTAATGTGCTGGCCACATCAGATTTTTTAACAATAGCTGTATTCTTTTTGGACTAAATCTCAGACCACTTCAGATAAACTCACTTCCCCCCTTACCGATGCTACGCTACTAGTTTACAAAAATCAAAATGATTTGATACACTCAGTTTGCATTTTAATGTTATATAATACAACAAATTTTATATTCACATATTATACAGATATACTTACAGTAATATATTTTCAACATTATCGATTTTTCGTTTATAAAAAGTAACATAAATCAGAAAATAAGTCAATAATTTTGACAGATATTACAGCAAATACTACCGGTAAAGAAGGAAGTGATAAAATGGAATTAAACTTGTTCTTTTTGCACATATCACAATTCACACAATCTCAACTCAGTTATGTATGTTAAATATAAAATGCAGTTAAATCGTATAGAGAATAAAATATTCTTTTTCTACTCACACTTGAAAAAGTTATCATTTCTTCACAATCTGCAGAATGTATATGTAGGCAATACTAGTTAACTGAGCGGATATAATTTCATATCCATTCTAGGATGGATATGAAATCCACGAATCACAAATCTCGAAGTCGTGTAACCTAGGCAACTGTCTATTCATTTATTACAAGATTAAGAAGACGAACGATACAAATATGTCATATTTGACATTTTAATGTTGTTATTTAGATGGAAATATTTTCAGTATTAAAAAAGATTTGAATAATTTAAAAACACTTAACTGAATTATATTATGTATTAATTGTAAGTATTGAAAAATAACGTATAGAAAATGGAAATCAGAACGGTATGAAATATTGCATTGCCAAGTCAAGGTTATCCTTTAGATTTGGCAATAAAAAATCGTAAGTAGTATGTAAAAGTATTGTATACTTATTATATAAAATATTATTTTAATAACAAATGTCATTAAGAAAGCCTAGGAAAACAAGTACATAAAATGATATTAATTAATAATGTTCAATCAAATTTTAAATTTCTATTGTTCACATTTTCCTTCTTTTCGTTAGTCGTAGAAAAAGTATGCTGTACAACTCGAGTGGAATGTCCATATCGCCTTCGGATAATTGAACACTCCGCCTACGGCGTCGTGCTCAAACTTCATCCTCATGCGATATGGACATCATATCCACTCTTGTACAAATTACTATTAACGTTTATAATAACATTAAATGTGAAAAAAATATATTTAACATCGTTTTTCCAAGAAAAACTGTTAAAATCTTGTTGTAGGCCCTTAAACTGTGCTTGTTCATCAAAAACTCACCACCGAATTTTTGACCAAAGACAATACCTTCCTTACCTAAAGGTGACGGAAGGTATAAATATGGTGCACAATTATTACCCGTCCAGATTTCTAGAGGTTGCTTAATTGTATTAACATACATAACACATATACAAAATTCACATTTTTGACAATTTTATGAACATATGCACTCTTGATAAGTATTACACGATCTCATTAAATTTGTATAACATATGTTACTACCAAGATCAAAGATTTACAACACAATTTACATATGTGTCATGCATGGAAATTCCAATATTGATTGAAAAACATTGTGTAAAGCGATTTCGTTATGAATCTTCCTACGCAGTGATAATCTTTTCTCACAATCAATAATAGATCATAAACGAATCAATAACCTCGAGATTCAATAACACCTGGTCCAGATGACCGAGAACCACACCCAAATATTCCATTTCCCATCTCTCACACAGCAGCTCGCTGGGAATCCAATGGAGCACGGTGCAATGATAACCGCCACGGTTATCTAGATGAGGTTAAATACAGGATCGGATTTAGAATAGAACTTATTATTTATTTAATCGTATCCAGCAAGTACATATACCGGGTGTCTTAGGCCGACCGACACATGGGCGATTAACATGTAAAATTAGTTAATTGTGAATAGTATCTCCCCAGTGCAAGATATTAAGATGAAATTTTGCATGCTTATCCGGGGATACTATTTCTATGGATTTCAATTCAAATCAGTCAATTTACAAGTGTAATATTAGAATAAATTAAGAAAAATTGTAGAAGTACCATGAATGTTATTCATATCTTGAAAATAATAGTATCTAAGCAACAGCTCTGATAGAGTAGGGGTAACGTGCGCGCTTCACAATTTAGAGAGTTGGGTTCGAAACCAACCGACAGCAATATTTATTTTTTAATTTTATCTTTTCAAAATAATTTTTATTATTAATATGTTTTTAATCTTTTACTAATATTTAATTTAATAAAGTGGATACATTGTACGTAACAAGATTTATTTATTTAAAAAATATTAAATCGTACCTACTAATTACAACATTAAAATTTAAAAATTATAATAAATATTCCACTTTATTAAATTAAATATTAATAAAAGATTAAAAACATAATAATAAAAATTATTTTGAAAAGAAAAAATTAAAAAATAAATATTGCTGTCGGTTGGTTTCGAACCCGACTCTCTAAATTGTGAAGCGCGCACGTTACCCCTACTCTATCAGAGCTGTTGCTTAGATACTATTATTTTCAAGATATGAATAACATTCATGGTACTTCTACAATTTTTCTTAATTTATTCTAATATTACACTTGTAAATTGACTGATTTGAATTGAAATCCATAGAAATAGTATCCCCGGATAAGCATGCAAAATATCTTGCACTGGGGAGATACTATTCACAATTAACTAATTTTACATGTTAATCGCCCATGTGTCGGTCGGCCTAAGACACCCGGTATAAACAAGTATATAAAGAGTAACTCAAAAGGGAAAATAATGTTAAAAACCATTGATGTTGATGTTCCTCAGAGGTATGTAACTTGTTGGAAGATTAACTGGTGTTGCAGACTTCATACTGGTTAAAAAACCAGTACCCAGGGCCGCGACGAGGACGCTTCTGCTTGGCCCATTTTATAGTAAATTTTATTTTTGACAGCTGTCAATTTCTTCTCAAAATTTTCATTCAAAATTTTAATTTACAAATTTTGTACATATTTCCGATATCACGGCGCAAGTTAAATGAGTACCATAACACGCAAAATTTAATAAAAGATTGAATTCACTTGTAACATTGAAAATTGTTAAAATAATCCAAGATTTAGTAAGAAACTGCACAAAATAACATTGACGTTTACATAACACCAGTACTGATTTCTAGAAGAATAGAACTGATGAAACCGTACTACGGTTGAGCGAGTCACGGAATATTTTTTTTATTATCGATTTTTTAATCGATTTTGTTATATTCGATTTTTTCTGAATCGTGTTACAAATCTACCAGTTTATCTCCAGCTTGTCAGCGTTGATATTTGCAAAATTTTATGATTATTTTGTAAGCAGAACTAATAAATTAAATTTAATCAATTATTTCGAAATTTAATATAGATTAATTCACTCATGTGTGTTAATAGATAGGAAACAACAAATTATTTAATAAAGGGGTCTGGTGCTCATTTTTCTAATTATTTTATCTTCTGAAAAATTTAATAAAATGATGAATTTTAGCGTTAATTACACTTTCCAGTAAAATTATATTATAAACATAGTGTCAATTGCAATTGACACTGACACTTTTCAATCAGAATTTTATTAATATAGCAGCTGTTTCCAGAGTTATAGCATATAGCTGGCTAATATAAGATATTTAATTTCATTATAATTTTTTAACTCTGTATCCATTTATTTATTTATTTATTTATTAATAATTGGGAAGCCAACAGTTACCCAATAATAGGCTTACACGATTTATACATAAGGATAACAATAGACAAATACAGATGAACAGTTATAGTTTATAATAGTTTACATGCAGTCTTAAATTGACTAAGTGAGAGGCTAAAGAGATCTAAATGCTGAAAATTCTTATTATATGTTATCATTATTCTATTCATAGGGGAGTTTTTTAAATTATTTGAGTTATATTTTTCGACATAAAATAAACATTTATTGCGAGTGTCTTTCGAGGGAGCATGAAAATGTAATTTATCAATTATATTGTGGTTGTCAATATAGTTATTAACAACTTTAAATAAAAACAACATATCAGCGTTTAATCTCCTGGTCTCAAGCGGTTTCAAATTATAATCTATCAAAATCTCATCATAGGTTGAGTTAAGAGAGAACTTATATATTAATAATGAAATAAATTTCCTTTGTACAGATTCGACTCGAATAATATATTTATTATATTGTGGGTTCCAAATCTGAGATGCATATTCGAGTATAGGCCGGACAAAAGAATTAAATAACAAGATGAAGGATTTTATATGATTAAAACGTTTAGCTGATCTGAGTATAAAGCCTAAAGTTTTATGTGCTTTGTTCACTATTGAATCTACGTGTTCATTAAATAAAAGTTTACAATCATATAAAACACCTAAGTCTTTAATTGATGATTTACGCTGGACAATTGTATTTTGTAGTTTATAAGAAAAGTTATAATAATGCCTATTCCTGCTGAAACTTATAATGAAACATTTACCTATGTTTAAGGCTAAATCATTCTCAATACAATATTGTTCAAGCCTCAATAAATCTTCTTGTAGCTGGTTACAATCTTCGGGTGATCTTATATCTTTAAATATTTTTAAATCATCGGCGTACAACAAGAAGTAACAATTTAGGAGACAATTAAATATTGAATTAATATAAATATTGAACAATAGAGGTCCTAAATGCGATCCCTGCGGAACACCAGATGATACATTGATTAACCGTGATTTAAAACCATTTACGCAAACAAATTGAGAACGATTTCTCACATAGGACTCGATCCAGCGTAACAAAGACCCATGAATACCATAAGACAGTAATTTTTTGATTAATATTGAGTGACTTACTCTATCGAAAGCCTTACTGAGGTCGGTGTACATAACATCAACTTGTATATTATTATCCATGTTCCTACTTAGAAATTCAGTAAACGGTATGAGGTTATTTAGTACAGATTTCTTGGAGCAAAATCCTGTTTGTTGTGGTATAATTATATTATTGAGATCTGATTTAATTTGGTTGACTATGAGGCATTCAAAAATTTTACCAAAGTGTGATAGAATAGAGATGGGCCTGTAATTTGTCACATTTCTTTTGTCACCAGATTTATGAACTGGTGTTATATGAGATAATTTCCATATGTTCGGGAAAACACCTGTCTCTAATGATTTATTGAATAATAAAAATAAAGGGTATGTTAGGTAGTATGCACATTTTCTTATAAATAGTGGATGGATTTTATCTGGTCCACACCCTTTTTTAATGTTAATTGTACTTAAACAATGTAAAATATCAGACTCATTAATAAATATATGACTAGTATTAATATTACTGGTGTTGTTGTCATTAATGGAATTATTAATATTGGTTGAGTTGGTATACACTGACTCGAAGTAAGTAGCAAATAAATTACATATATCCTCTCCGGAATGTGCTTCACTGTTGTTTAAAAACATTGAATTTGGTAGGCAATTTACATTTCGTAATTGTTTTGTATGTTGCCAAAAATAGTTAATATTATTGGACATATTATGTTCAATGTTTTTTATATAATTATTGTAGTCATTGGTCTGAGTTATTTTAATTCTTTGGCGAAGGATTGAGAACGAATTATAATCATTACCATCATTATATATTTTCCATTTTTTATGATATATATCCTTTTCTTTTATCATTTTTATTAACGATCCTGAGAACCAAATAGGATACGATCTATTTTTAAGATGGTAAATTGGGCAATATGTGTCTAACAAATTATATATAATATCATAAAAAATTGTGACATTTTGATTAACATCGCCACTTTGCTAAGATTCGTAATAATGCTTTTCAAATTTTCATTCGGTTTCTCCGGGATACCAGCTATTTCTAGATTATTAGAACGTGATCTTTGTTCTAGATCATTCACTTTCGCCTTCAATAACTCACATTCCGTTTTTAGGGGCTCTATTAGTTTGATTTGTTCGGACCAATTGTTCACTACCTTCTCAAAATCATCTAATTTGCTGCAACAAAATTCAACAGATTTCTGAAGTTTCAACATTGTAGCCATTATATCATCGTTGATGTATTTGCTCTGATTTGCTGTGGATTTATTTAGTTTACAAGTATCGCATAACCATACTAGAGTAATAATATGAAGTATAAAATGCATTCAATATGAAGTATAAAATGCATTCAAATCGTATAGAGAATAAAATATTCTTTAATGTTTATAGAAACATTAAATGTGAAAAAATTATATTTAACATCGTTTTTTCAACAAAAACTGTTAAAATATTCAAATTAGTGTACTTCCGGTTGACCAATTATAACCAACATCTAATCAGCTCTTCATATAACGAAGAAGAATACGAAAGAATTATAATTTTTGGAATTGTAGTAGTAGAGTTATCGCAGACGAAAATTACGCACACACACAAACACGCGCACACACACACATTATTGTAAAAAATCGTTTTCTGGGGACTCTAAAACGTGTTTATTGATTAAAAACACATCTTCGAATTTTTTGACGAAAGACAATACCCAGGGGCGCGCCGTACCATTGTGGCGCCCGTGTGCCAATGCTCATCCTGAGCCCCCCCCCCTTTAAAAATTCAACAGTTATAAAAAAGCATCGCCCTTCAAAAGAACATAAAAAAGTGGCCTAAAAAGGTGCAAATTAAAATCTAGTACTATTTCATATTTGGAAAGTATGTATTCACAAAAAAAACTGAAAAATTTACATTTTTGCCTGTATCTAATGACCTACGGATTTTTTCTTAAATAACGACCACTAAAATGGTCTTCAAATTCCATATAATTTCATATTTGGAAGTTATTTGTGAATATAAAAGGAAGTGGATAGAATAGCGAACGCGGGACCGTGTTCAAAAAATTAATATTGATATGGTTTTCGCAATTTCTCTAAATATACCCCAACATTACCCAACGTACCGCTCGAACTCAGGCTTGGAAACTGCGGGCCAAGTATGCATTAGGTGAGGTTATTGTTGTTCTCTTTAGAGTAATATACAAGCAACCTTGGTACGCTATTCAATAACGGTCCCGCGTTCGTGTCGGGATTTGAATTTTTAACAACGGTCCCGAACGTTAAGAAACATCTCTTCGACGTTTCTAGTACTAAATCATGCCATTTGGAGTTTTGTACAGTAACCATTTGTATGCATTTTTCGGGAAAAACAGAAACATCTTTAAAATAGTCTACTAATGGAACAGCTTTGCTCTAATTTAATCGACTTCGTATCTCTTATAGTTTACGAGATCCCAATGTGAGCCTCGAAAAACGGGCATATTAAATTAAAAAACTTAAGTCTTATTACAATGTTTCTGGCCGTGTCGCCCCTGACCAAGCGTCGCCCGTGTGCGACGCACACATCGCACCCTGTGACGGCGCGCCCCTGACAATACCTTCCTTAGCTAAAGGTGACGGAAGGTGAAAAGAAATGAAAAATTCAACACTGAATTAATTGTTTAATTCGTCCTCTTTTATTACTGACTAGTTCTCCTTCTATTTCTCATTAATTTTAAGTTTTATTAAACTTTAAATTTAAACTGGATTCTTATTACCATAATATAAATCTTAATTTATGTAGACAAGCTATTAGATACAGGTGCGAAATATGTTGCACGTATCCATAAATTTATCAATAAGTATAACTTTATTGCACATTTTATTTGTAATAAAATGCCTGGAATTCACAATGTAAAACAACATGTACCAAATTTGTAATATTTATTGAATCATAAATTTACGTTCATTACCACACGTAATAATTGTAGAGACGCTATAAATCATAGGAAAACTTAAACATAAATATTTACTGCCCACGAGAAATAACTGTGTGTGATTGTCATGAAATCTCGTAAGACAATAAATTTGTACCTATCGGGATAGTTATATTGTCTTCTCGGAATATGGTTTTTACCTCTCGCTAAGAGAAATATTGGATTCATGCTAAAAATCGCATATCCAGATTTTAGTGAATAGTGCTTATTTTAAGGTCCCTAAAATCCGATTATAACATTTTTACGATGATGTCCGTATGTGTGTGTGGATGTGTGTGTGTGTGGATGTGTGTGTCTGTGCGTCTGTGTGTGTGTGTGTGTGTGTGTGTGTGTGTGTGTGTGTGTGTGTGTGTGTGTGTGCGTGTGGATATGTGTGTGGATATTGGATCCACGATTTCTCAAATACTATAAGACTTAAGACATTTTTAACTACGGATTCCTCAATCTAACAATAATGGGAAGAGTCGAGTCAGTTTTGGTAACAATTGGACAACCGGATGTAGTAGTTACAAAAAAAAATCTTCTAAATATTATTTATCGAAAATTTATGTAAATACTTATATTAAAGATCGTTAAATTTTTTATTTAATAAATATAAATTCATTATTATATCTTCTATAGATTTAGAGATAAAGAAATTCATATAAAATAATTTGATGTAAAAATTCTTAGATCAAACTACTTCAAGGCAAGAAATTCAAATGTTTGTAATTCACATATAAATGTCACTGTCAAAAATATTTGTATGCCACTGTCAAAAATATTTGTACATCATTATGAAGATTATAAAAATAAATAAAAAGTCAACAACGCAAAAGAATATACGTAAAAAAGAATATAAAAGGGAATTTGCGAAAAAATGACGAATATAAAGAAGAAGAAAAGGAAAGTAGAAAAAGAACACTTCAGGATATTGAATATAAAGAAAATGTATGTATTATACATAATTTATATTAAAATATTCCATAGATTTTGCAAATATATGTGAGAATTATTTTGTAGTGAGACTTGAATATATGTATTTGTATTTAAAAATATTTTTTGTTTTATGCGTACATCCAGGTAAAATATCTGGCGAGAGATTATGTGCTGGCCACATCAGATTTTTTATTCATGATAATTATATCAAATATAGAAACAGCCAAAGGACAGATGTTAAAAAAATATGTAATTTATTAAGTGCTACCCAATTAACAAATCATAATAATATGCAAAAACGATTAGATAATAATTTATTTCTCAGTAGTCTAAAATTTAGAAATCAATTTATTCTTTTTTTAATCAGTCTGGAATCCAAGGTGTGTCGGATTAAAACTTTTTACAACTATCATAATAATTGACGTAGAAATCTATAACAGTATTAAATTTGCATAAACGGAAACCTATAATAAAAGCAGAATTATACTATATTATAACTTCTGAGAACTGTTTTGCATTGACCAGTAGCCGCAATACTTGAAATATTCCTCTATAATTAGTATATATCAAAGATATTGGCTTGTGTACAAATACCAGAATCTAGGATTTCTGTATAATTATAACACGAACGGAGTGATTTGTAAAATATTTCCAAACACATAATGAGTAGGTAGGTTACCATTGGTAAAAACCCCAAAGCTAAATGCTCCCCGAACGACTGCCGCTTATTTGCTCGACTAAATTAAAGAGAATGAATTCTGTTCAGTCGATTTATTTTGTCAGCAATAAAGTTAGAAAACACGCTAAATCCAACAGATTTACGGAATCGAATTTAATAAATCAGAGAACTGCAGCGCTTTGTCTGGCGTAAGTCCGATGCGACTGTTTTTCCGTTTCATTGTGTATGAATTAAACATTACCGGCGATTTAATTTCATTGAATTCATTAAAATTATCGCGAAATACACGAATCTTTACTTTCACGACAGTCTATACCATTTTATGTATTTTTTCTTCAACTAATCAAATACTAAAAAAAGTGTTAAAAATTAAATACCTACTACAAATAGATTAGCAATGAGACATATATATATATATGTATAGTCACCAAAGATTAATAGTTTTTTATGTATCAAAGCACTGAATTTCTATTTTTTCTTATCATGAATATGGAATTTAATAAACCATATGAATGATATAAAGGAACTTCAGTGCCGAAGTGCATATTATATTTGATTTGAAAGCCAAAAATCTGATGTGGCCAACACAACACCTCCCGCCATTTAATATTTATTAATGCAAATATAAATACTTATGTATTATTTACTTATATTGTACTATTTTCTTTTAAAAACGTTACTATTATTAATTTTAAATGATTAGTTCTTTGACAGTGACATTTATCTGTCAGCTACATACATTTGAGATATGATCTGTCTAATCAAGGAGTTGTGTTTGTTTAAAGCGTAGGCTCTGTGCTTTAAATTATAGGTAATTTTATAAATTTATTCATAAAATATATAGAAAAAGTATTAATCCAAACCTATAGAAAATTTAGTAGTCTTTAATTTTTATAATAACATAAATCTCGAAAAAATAACATTTAAAGGTATATTTCGAAGAAAAACTACTTTAAGCTTCAAGTAAAGTGCCATTTCCGGTTATCCGATTTACACCAAACTTTAATGGCTTCTTTCCATATTAGAATAAGGTGGAAATACAAGTTTTCAAAATTTTCTGAATGATAGTATTTGAGTTAGAGCGTAAACAGTATCCACACGCACATACATCCACACACCCACACACACACACACACACACACACACACACACACACACACACACACACACACACACACACACATACACACAGCCATCATCATGAAAATGTTAAAATTGGATTCTAGGGACCTTAAAACGTGGTTATTTACCAAGATCTCGATATGCGATTTTTAGCACGATCCCTATATCTCTCTTACCAAGGGTAGCGGGAGGTAAAAATTGTATAAATACAACAGTAGTAGGTTAGCACAAACCCGAAACAATAATAATAACAACTTTCAACAACATTCTCACGAACCGGACATCATGCATACAATAAATATTCGTCTCTTAACATATTAAAGTGACCCATTTTCGAAATACCGCATCCGGGTCACAATCATAGTTACGAAACAAGCATCCTTCGCCACACATTCCTGTCTAAGCACATTTCTTTCGCCTCGGCCACATTCAGAATCGCATTCATACATGCTCTTCTTCTCTTCCCACTCGGAAACTTTCTCTCTTTTAACACCTTGTCAATCACATCCATCCACTTACACACTGGACGGCCACGGAATCGAACACCCTCAACTTCACCAAGTAATATACGCGTTACAAGCCGTTCACTCTTCATTCTCTCCAAATAACCAAACCATCTCAACTTTCTTAACAACATTCTTCCTAACCATATATTTTTCATACATCAAATTATTCCTCACGCGATTCCGTCTTATATATCCACATACACCACGTAAATACCTCATTTTCAAGGCAGTCACTCTCTTTTTATGCTTTCCCGTCTATGCCCAACATTCGCTTCCATACATCAAAGCAGGCACTAGCACTCCATTATGTACACTAAACGAGCTTCTCTTTAAACGTTTACGTTTCGAGCAAACGTATCCAGATCACCCATTACCTTGTACTCCGCTCTCACTCTCTTTCAATTTCTCATTCACTTGCTCCAATTTCACTCCATCCACCAACATATTGCACACAGTCACCAATTTACTCCTTTCAAATACTAAAACCTTGGATTTATTAACATTCAACTCCAGACTCATAGTTCTTCCAACTACATGTATTATCTCTATCATTCTTTTGAGTTACTCTTCATTTTCACCTAAAACAACTACATCATGCGCATACGCTAACGCAGGCACAATACTTTAACCAATATTTACACCATCCATTTAATTCTACGCTCTCCGCAACAACACATCCATACACAAATTGAACAACCAGGGCGACATACCACAGCCCTGTTTCACATCAACATTTATACGAAACCAGTCACTCTACTTACCATATATTCTCAGGAAAGGTATATTTATTTTTATAGGTTATGTTTACATATCTGACATATTGAAGTTATTGTAAAAAAAATTAAAATTATTTGTATCTTCCTCAAACTTCTTCATCAGAATTATTTAGTTTGTTCCTCCTTTCATAATTTTTTTGTCATTTTACGTACAAATTTACTATTATACATCGAATACCTACCTAAAATATCTTACATCTACAATAATTATCATAAGGCTGGTAACACTGCATTTACATGAAATACCTAAAATGGATTATATTAATGCCGATTTCTGAACTTTTAATAACGATTTTTGTGCACTTTTGTGACAATCTCAAATAAAGTTCCTAATATAAATTTCACAATAAAACATTTACTGGAAAAATGATAACTGGGTCAATTTCTATAATGTAATTTAATAAAGTATGTTTAATTAATAGGTAATATATTTAAAACGCCATAAATTATGTATTTTAATTACATTTGTCATAAAGTAGTAATAAATTATTTATTGTAGAAGGATAGGATAAAAATTAATAATATATGTATAGTGTTTATTACAATTTTTTTCTATTTCATTGTTGAGCAACTTAATTTATGTATGCGCTAAATCCAATATATATAATTAATGAAGAGAACTAGTATTTATAGAATATTCAAAATTATTTAGAACCAGAAATTATAATGAAACATCAAAATTGAAATAAGGAAAATAAGAATATTTGTTATGTTCAATAAATTCTACGAGTACTTGAAGTTAAAAATATGATCTCTAAATACTTTGTTCGCTGATTCATTTTTTTACGAGTTATACCCGTTGCAGTACTTTCAACAAACAATAGTATGGGGTAATGGTATTAAATTATAAATTTTCTGTATTTTTATTATTTTTAATGTTCTGTGCTCTTATAAATTGGTTTTTCGTACTCATGCAATGAAATATGTTGTTTCGCGTCGCCTAAGCAACGTCCGAAACTTCAATTTCCCAGGTCTTCACCAAATAAGCGACCGGGAAATTTTGGAAAAAAACTCTCCTATTTCTAAAGCATTTCTTAAAGAAATATATTTATAATAAAAAAGTATAGTTTGTCAAACATTTTTTCGCTTAATAATAATGATAAAAGAAAATGGTGGAATATTGAATGAAATTTGTTTAAGACCAACAGATCTTAAATAATTTCTGAATTTGAAATGGTTAACCCCTTTGGCAACCAATTTTTTGCATATGTTTCTTTCGAGTGACATCATCGGATTGCATCTCTTGTTGCGGCGTCGTAGTAAAAATACATTTCATCATTCTTGTGTTTTGGTTTGGTCGTTATTAGGTTTATTTAGGGTTCCTGATATTACCTTAGCTAGATTTGTTTGTTCATATAGTTATTAATTGACTTGAATAATTTCTACCATATAGTACTTGGTTGTATATCTTGCTGATTGTAGTTTAGGTTGCTTTTGTTCAATACGCTATAATTATCATATATCTCTTAAAATTGATTTTCATTTGTTGTTGTTATCTTTGTTTCAATTAAGCTTAGTACGTTGTTAGTTCGTAAACTGACTGGTCCTTCGATCATTTGTGTTCGTTCGTTTGTGTTCGTTCGTTCGTTCGCTCCTTCGTTTGTTTCACAACATAATATATTGTCCTGGTTATATTGGCCAAGTCCTGTGGTGTGAACCAGCTGTCGAATCTTGTCGGGTTCATCCACGGTGTTTAATCCGAGCATTAACTTTCGTGTGGTTGTACCATCCATAGTTCATTCAATACGTTTTAAACATATTTAATTTGCATATAGTTTTTTCCCATACATTAATACCAAACATAATTTAATTTTAAAATAATGAAGTTAGTGCATTTGGTTTACAATATTGGCAACAATTTCTGCTTGGCGGGAGTCGGCAAGACAGAGCACTCGGGAAGTCGGTAAAACATAACCAACAAACGTAATGCAAGTTGTAACAAAACAAGAAATTTAACAAGTTTATTAAGTTTAAATTTAATATATACTACAAGTGAAATACTTTGTAAGTAATAAATACGAGTAGTTATTTAGATTCCATGATTAACACTACATTATATAAAAAAAAAACATTAAAATAATTGGATTTTAAATTTGACATCACTCTGAAATTAGCTACAAGGCAGTGTTATTTAATAAAGTTTTAATAAATAAAATTATTTGTACACAAATTACTAATTATTAGTTTTATACTATTCGTACGAAAAATATTGTACAAACCACGTGTGTGACCTTGGTTCCCGGAATCGTTCTATGGCAACGCTCGCAATCTCGCGCCGCCAAACACTCATTCGGGAACCAAGCGTTCACGCCCTTGGTATATAAATAACTATTTTAAAACTAACAACTTCTACGACACGTCCAGAAGCTGAAAGAACATTTGTACACAATTTCTATATAACATTTTTTGTTCAAAATGGCCTAAGAAATAATCTACCTGTATTCGTATATAATATCGTTTACGAACTAGGTTGCCCCCTCAGACTGAACATAATTAGACGCCGCATATTACCATTTGTTGTGAAGCAGGAACTTAAGTGGGCGTGCCGAGCTAGCTAGCGGCGTTCATGAAATGCGGGTTGCATTTGCAATAGTTTGAAAGTGACAGCAGCTGTCATTTAATAACCTATTAAGCGAATTTGGTTTAAAAAAGAAAAATTATATTTACAATGATGATATCAAATATTTACATTTTGATTATAAATAAATCATTTCTGAAGAAAATTTAAAGATTGCACTATAATATAACAGAAATATAGTATTAGTATGTAGATAAAGTGTTATTTTTATTGTTTTGAAAAACGAAGCATTGAGCAACACAAAATTAATTTTTGAAAAAAAATACTTGAACATAGAAATTTAAGATTAATTGAAATACAAACGAAAGAGTTATGTGAATTAATAAATGGATAGATTAAATAATACACACTTATAATTTTTATTGAATTGATAGAATAAATAATATAAGATTGCTAGTTTTCCACGCCTCCTTATCCTTATCATCAAATGTCTTACTGATATCAAAGAAGATGAATAGTTACTATTAGATTTATTTGCTCTTGTCGATGGAGAACAGTCTATTTCACGAGGTGAACTACAATAGAATTCAATAATAAACATTTACACATACCATTTTTTTAATTTATTTGTTAGGTTTTTAAAAATATTACCTTTGTTCTACTGCTGCAAAAACTTCTATATCGCAGGAAATATTTTCCGCAGAAATCCTAAAATACATATTAACATTCATTTTTTCTATATTAATTCCATAATAATGTCTTTCAGAGATTTACCTTTCTACTACATCCAAATCTATTGCTGGTTCAATAGTAGACTCGATTGCAGTCCTACATGTATAAACAATTTATTAAATTTCATTCTAATCAAAAATAATTGCAAGTTTACACACCTAGATGTTGAAGCAACACGGAAAATATCGATCGAAACTTTTGTCTCCTGGGTCTTCATTCTGAAAACATTTATTTTGTTTCATTTATTTTCGAACGTTAATTTCAATTTCAAGTACTTATTCTGTATTTGTTTCCTTATTGAAGAAATATTTGGTAAATCGAAGATAGTTGGAACCGCATCTTTTTTTAGTCGATTACCAAGGAAACTAGACTCTTCAAAATGCCGAGAACAGACTAATGAATATTTCGACGGGACTCGTTTCAATATAATGCCTTGTTGATGTATTATGTTCAACCATTCGTCTTTTTTATCTGTATCCTTTGGCAACCTACACAATCTTTTGTAGTAATTAACAGATCTATATTTATAGAAAAACTTACCGATGAAAGCTTCTATGGAGCTTTTTGACATTTGATAGTTCATCATATATTAAACAATAATGACCCATGCTGAATCATTTATGGTTTAATTAAAAAATATACATGAAACGTACATTTCACCGTACCTAACCTTACAAAATCACATTCGAACATTATTTGAACGTAGAATAATAATAACAAATTAGGCAGGCAATACGCTGTACAAAACAAACGCCTCATTCCTTTCTATCCTCACCTAACCTCTCACCTACGGAAGGAATGGCATCACAACAAACCATTGCGCAGTATAGGCAATGCGGCGTCTAGAGGTTGCCCCTGTATAATGGAAATTCTCATTTTCCTATTTAATATAAGTTTTTGGTACTTCGAATTTTGCTCATTCATTTAATTTGATATTATTTTCCCCCATGGCCTTTGTTCATTTGTTTTTCTAATATTAAAACTTTAATTTTGTACCTAGCATTGCAGTAAACCGAACTGCAAAATAACATTACGCGCATATTTATATTAAAATAATGTAATAACACACACTCCCCAGTAGTTTTAAACTGATATTAAAATTCAAATGAGTTCCAACTTACTTCAATTTCATATCTCGTATAACCGCAGTAAATATAACAATAACACCAACTTCATATAACTCCATAGCCATACGGTTTATGCATTTGAACAAATTAGCTTTTATACGACCTATGTTGACTGACATCACATAATTCTCGTATATGTGTAAATTGACGGAATGATGCATTAATCATATTCATACAATATTCATCGCAAGTGGTCTAGTAGATGATAAAACTTTTAATGATTGGTATACGAGTACATTTGAGTGACCAAGTAACATATGTGACCAAAATGTAGAATTAATATCATTGGAATATTGAAAATGATAATTTACTAAATTCAGCGATTATAAGGAAAAATTTCAACGACTGACCAATCAAAGAGCAGAATTTATATCCCTGTCTAAACCAACGCTATTTTCTTACGTGAAACGAAGTATAGAAGATGACCCTTAAAACACCGGTCGAACCATTATCACCAGTCTTTCGGCGCACAGTTTTTTAAAAGTTTTAAGTCTATATTTAAAGTAGCCGAAAGAATTTTAAAGAATTTTCTAACCATTTGTGTAGATTTTAAAATTTGTGAAAATAGAAAACGGCCTAACTTATATAAGTTTGGGCTCGTACATATAACAAATTACATATTTAATACTGCCAATTTAGCAAAAAAATTTTAAATAAATCATATTTTTTATCAGTACATCATATTTTGTAATTATACAAGTAAAGCCCTGATAGTACGAGAACAAAATGACTAGAAAATACTTGAGCGAATCTAACATTTGGCTGATAAGCGCTGTGTTCCTTCGAGCTTTGATTGTGATTTTGTGTATCCTGATAAATTTAATCATGATCCTTTGGAAACAGGATTTAAAAATTATATCAAGAAAACAACACAATCTAGTGTTAAATGTCAATGTCATATGCAGACTAATGCAAACTATCCTATTTTATTTTATAAATAATCAACTGTCAAGTGTTATATTCAGAATTAAAAATGGATTATATTGAAGTAAAAAATAATGTTCTTGGTAAGAAATATGAAGTATGTTTATTTCAAACAAATCTTATTTCCCTTGATGCCACAAACCTCACATTCGTAAATTTCTACGCTCGAAATAGTATATTTTCAATTTGTTTTGAACTGAACCCATGTGAATCACTAAAAAAAGTTGATTCTGAAGGGAAGGGGGAAGGTTGTCTAGTGATCACAAAATTAGAAAGTAGGGGATAATGAATAGGAAACGCAAAAACATTATTCTTCTTAATCACGATTACTTTTATCATTTAGATTACGAATCACAGCCCGAAGGAACATATAAGTGACACTGATTATGATTTTGAATCGGTTGATTCAATTACTGGAAAAACAAAAACTAAAGTGAACGGAAGGGACTATGTTATAAAGAATATTCTACTATTTAGTTAACATGGCGTTCCAAGCATGTAATTAGAAGCACATGTATATGGAACACTTTTTCGATATGAATTCCTTTCAAACCAAAGGACATATAGTTTTCTCTCTTTAGAAACTATGTGTACCAAATTATGACATTTTTAATCTCTCTTTTTTATAAAATCTTATTTTGATTAATTATATTGATTTGTGGCCCAATAAAATGACTTTGTCTTGAAAATTATCATATTAGTTTCTGAAAGAAATTTATGAAATACCCTTCAAGTTGCCAAAGTGTTAAAGAATACTAATCAGTTTTACGTGTAGGATGCACCACATTTTTCCTTCATCCACTAGCATATATACTTTGCCAAAGTTCATAAATATCCTACCACTCTCTCTTTCTCTTTTATTGCCAAAAAATCATGACCACCTAACTCTTTCCATCAAGTCATTAATTACAGTGTTGAGCTGATGCGTATGTGCCAATCAGCAGCGTCAGCGCGGGACACAGACATGAGACGATCACTCCATATCCACATCCATAGCACACGTGATGTGCTCATATCATATGGGGTAATTAATCACAGGAAGCCTAGGCGCCGCTGGTCACCGACAGATACATACACATCGCACGGGGGAGACGGAGATCACACTCGTTAGCGCGATACGATGGAAGGGTACTTAGCAGGATATCAACTAGTGATGGGAGATTCACTTTTGAAGGTTATATTGGCTTTTGGAAATTTTAGCGAAGTTTATACTAAGTTCCGAATTGAAGGAATGTTAGAAATTATAAGATATATCGAGACGATCAATAATACTGTCAGTATCAAAAATGCCTAACAGTGAAACGTATAGTGCAAAGCGTGAAACCCTGTGTGAAATAATATATTCGAGCACAGGTCCGATCCTAGCGGGTGTTCATTTTGTTCCCAGAACAAAGGCGGCCAAGCATGGGGGCGGCAAAACCAAAAGTTTTTATAGAAAATATCAGCAACATGAAATAAACATATTAATAAAGCATTATTCTTTTAAATACTTGGTTTGGCAGACTAGTAACATATATATCCTAATAGGTATATAGTTTATTTTATTAAAAGACTGAGTATACTTATTATGGCAATCAGTGGCGTAACTAGAAATCTTGCGCCCCTATGAGAAAATTTTCTGGGCCGCCTTGATTTACAATGCTCCAAGAAAAAATTTAAAAGCAAAAAAACATTAATTTTTACATTATACGGTGACAGTAATATTATAATCAATTTTTTTACGTAATTATTAATTAAACTTTTTCATTATTGTAATCAAATTTTCTTTGTTTTAATGTAGCTTTTCTTTGTTGTAATCAAAATTCTTTAGAAAAAACCCTAAGGAATATAATCAGAGTAACATATTTTCATTAAATTACCCAAATGTTGATACAGATGTATGTACATAGGTACAGGGTGTTATTCAAAACCGGTAACCCGGTATATCAATAACTTTTCGAGTACCTACTCGACACAAACTACATACGCTCACCACGATACTGCTGTGCTTCTCCTAACACTTTACTCTCTAACACTCCATGTGAACGTCTCTATATGACTCTCCTTATGTAACTAACTCCCGAGCATACCTGCGTCCCTTTTATTCCTTTAGCCATTATGTTCCAGAGAGCTCTAGAATGTTTGACTGCATAATAACAATGACCGTAAAAGGATCAGGCGACCGGATGTAATTAAACAAGTCGCGGCTTGTTTGTTTACTTAGCCCGGCTTCTAGCGCGATAGCGTCATCGCTATATTTAGACACTTGCTTGGCGTAGCAGCGGGGCTCACAAGTTACAATACGACATTTAATGACCTGGTATGCATATCTTCTGGATAAAAATTACATCGCTAAAATGGTTTGTCATTTTGTCTAATTTAACCGATATCGTATATTTTATTGTTCTCGAGATATCAAAGGCCTAAGGCGTTGATGACATCGACAACAAATCACTTACAGAAAATGAAAATATTTTCAATAATTCCGTATAACGAAGATAATCAAATTTTCAACGGAGATTGACTGATTTTTTCATACTTTTTTGATTAAACTCTACATGAGTCCTGTACCTATGTAGAATGCGTTTCATTTCTCGCCGAATCCATTTTAATCCAAGGGAAGTTGATTTATAGTATATCAGTTAGTCGAAGTTTGGATGCGTTTAATATTTATACGCCATAAATTAACATGCAGACCAGTGCGGAGACATTCAATGCAAGCATTGTTGTTTTTTATTGTGAGTTATGGTGCATGTGTAGCCTATGAGGTATCCAAGCTCTAATCATAATAAATATTTTGCAGCCAAGGTGGTTTGTTATTCATTGTGGCTCGTGTAATTATATTTAGTGCAAAGTGAAAAGAATAAAAAATGTGATACTAGAAGTTTTTTAGCCACATTTGTGGAAATATAACCGGATGCAGGGTAATTTAATGTTTGAAATAAAAAATAAGAGTAGATGAAATGACTGTACTAACAGAAACAGGTAACAAGTGATGAATATCTGGACCAAATGCAGAATGCACTCCTATATGGTAAATTTTGATAGTGATTACGTTCACTAATATTTCAGCAAAAGAAAAAATTAACCCAAATTCTAATAGACAAGGAAAGTAAGTATAGAAGGCGGGGCTGAGTCGTCACTTTCTTTATTTAATTTTCTGAACGTACGTCACAGGTTGTGGTGGCGCATTATATGGTATAAAATAACCTCACTTTGTGAATGATGGACATTTCTATAAATATATTATTACTATTATTATATCACTAATTATCATTAATAATCACCAAAACACCACAGAACACAACACCTTTCTCATAACAAATCTGTTGACAGTTTACGTTGACATTCTGAACCCAGCCAAGACAAGCGTTTTGTACAAATTTTTAATAACAAATAACTTAATTTATAATGTACAATAGACAATATTGATAGCATCTTATTAAATCTCTTCATCATTAGTTTTAATAATAAATAATTTTTTTTACTAAATAAGACTATGAAGTAGGGTGACCATACGTCCCGTTTTTTATCATGTACCGGCCGTCCCATCGTTTTAGTTAAAATAACACATTTGTCCCGTTTTAGAAGGTTTATCTCCTTTTAAAATATTTATATCATTTTAAAAAATAAAACAAGACTTGGTTTACAATTTTTACGTATTAAAACTTCACAGTGTAAACTAGCATATTCCAGAGCGAGCCGTAAAGACTCTTTCAGGTCATGATGGGTACAATTTTTTTTCGCTACTCTGAAAAAGGGATTTTATTTTTTATAGCGAGTAAAGAAGAAATAAATAAACAACTGATCCCTATAGAAAAATTCATATAGACAATTTTCCGAGCTAGCTCAGTAAAGAAGGTTTTTCCGGACTAAAAAGTGATCACTGAACAGAAACAGTTCATTTTCTGGACGATCGCGAAAAATAGTTATTTGTGTACCAAGACCAAAAAGTGATTCTTTTTCGGCTGTGTCTGAGAGTCGAGAAAGCAGACGAGGAGGAAATAACACTTCCCACACAAAATTTTTTAGTCGACCTTCTTTATAAAATTTACTAATTTGTTAGATTTTTATTTATTATTTATTGATATATATATATATATATATATATATATATATATATATATATATATATATATATATATATATATATATGTAATTATTTATAACACCTGAATAATTGTACATATTTGTGACTCCTTCAGAAACGTTTACTATTTCTTTATTACCACTCAAAATACTAGATCGCACTACCTTAAATCGGACAATAATGAAAGCAGCCGAAAAACGGTAATGCGTTTTGCGTACGAAAAATTCAATTTTTTGATAAGGCACACTTAAAAATAAATTAGTGAAGTTAAATATCATATAGACAAATTTTGATTTTGTAACCCCCTATGCTATGACAGCAATTGTTTTCATGTTAATCTGAAATAAATAATATGAAATTCAAAATTTACAAGTAATAAAAACTTTATTCAATATGTCCCCCATTTAAATTGCTGTCATAGCCTTCTCACATATTAAATTACATCCATTAATGATAAAATTTCAGCAAAAGAAAGTATTTATTTTTAACAAATGAATATGGTAAATACTAAGAAATTTGGTATGGCCGTAAAGAGAATAAAAAATACAATCTAAATTTATAAAAAACTTGTACAGGTTGTATTTAAATTTACAAAGTTGATATCACTTCCAGTTGTACCGGAAGTCAGAATTACACTTTTTATATAATATAATCGCAGATATTGTATTGAATATATTATGTCCTGTAAGCAATAAGCGTATCTGCAATAATAAGCTAGATAAATGGGTGTAACCACTTTTTCAAACACACTATATATATATATATATATATATATATATATATATATATATATATATATATATATATATATATATATATATATTGGCATTTGTTAAGGAGTCACTTCCGTGAAGTTTATAAGGCGTCCTGACTTCCATGTTAATTAATGGATATATATTATTAAAAATTACATATATAGACTTAGGGGAACTTCTATATTAAGGTTTTCAAAAGAGGGGTAACAAATTATTATTTTAAAAATTAATATACAATTGTACATACTTAAAATACAAAGTCACTTCCATCACAGTAATTGTGTACAAGATATTGAAACGTATAACTGACTTCCGCAACGTAGCCAAATTTCATGTCAGCCAAATCACATATCAGCAAAACATCAAATAAAGTACATGATGAATAAGATCTCACTCTGTGAACTATTATCTTTGTTTAAAAAATCATAATTTTGTTGGATTAGCTGTAAGTCTGCGGAATCGCTCCAAACCATGCAAGTTCATTTCTGAGTTAAAAAAAAATATTTGTACTCGTATACTAGTTAAGTGCCCTATTATTAAATTTGATCTATTATATATATTTTTTTTAAATATTACTTATTTACATAATCCGTTATGAAAAGAGTGATATTGTTTGATGAACACAATATTTGCCAAAACGAGCAAAGCGTGTTTTGCAAATTATGTGAATCAACAATATCACGTTTTCGTAATGCGTTATGTACAAAACTTTGTCTAATTCCGCTAAAATAACTTAAAAAATGCACAAAATTCTAGTTTTTTCTATGACAGCCAATATACATAATTGAAAATCAATTTACCAAAGTGCTGCCGTGAAAATAAATGAATTTAATTATTTCATGCAACGTAAAGAATTTTTTTTACATAACTCAGTTACGTAAATCGACAATTATGTCTTGAGTTCTTTATACTATTTTTTTGCGCTTTTATGCCTTTTTATCTCCCGCTACACTTGGTAAGAGAGGTATAGGGATCGTGCTAAAAATCGCATTTTCACGATGATGTCTGTGTGTATGTACGTGTGGATCCTCCATTTTAACTCAAATACTATCATTCAGAAAATTTTGAAACCTTGCATTCCAACTTTTTCTGTAATTGAAAAAGCCCATTAGATTTTGGTGAAAATCGGATAACCAGAAATGGCACTTTACTAGAAGCTCAAAATAGTTTTTCTTCGAAAAATACCTTTAAATGTAATTTTTTCGAGATTAATGTTATTATAAAAATTAAAGATTATTAAATTTTCTATAGATTTGCATTAATACTTTTTCTATACATTTTATGGATAAATTTATAAAATTATCTATAATTTAAATCCCAGAGTCTCCGCTTTAAACAAACAAAATGAAGTTATTCAAATGTAGTAACTGACAGATAAATTGTCACTATCAAAGAACTAATCATTTCAAAATAATAGTAGTAACGTTTTAAAAAGAAAAAATTAATACAACAATAGAAAAGGAATTCAATACAGTTTCCAGCATAAGTAAATATGTAGGTATGTATTTAGATTAATAAAAATTAACGATTCACAAAAATGTTTAAGCTAATATTCATTTATGGATTAGTGAATTCAATTCTATCCCGGTATTTAAAATTTAATCTTCATTTTATTATAGTTCCGGTGACTTAATGGTTAGAGCACTAAGGCATGGATAGGTATGTGTGAATGTGAACCCACTCTGTAATTGGGATTTAATATTGTTGAGGGGTTTTAAAAAAAGGTAGTTACTTAGATTAGATTAGACTATATTTTAAGAAATAAACTGCCAAAATTAGAGTAAAATTCGCTAATTCAAAAATAAGGATTAACTTAATCTTTTTGTGACTCGGGCTGTAAATGGCGGGAGGTATTATGTTGGCCAAACCAGACTTTTTAATAAAAAATAGTAATGTCAAAATTTAGGAAATTTTATCATTTCGTGGTATTGATGTGACTTTGAAAATTCATATATCAAAACTAACGTCATTTTTGTAAAACCATCCAATATTTTCTATTCTTTTTTAACTTTACTACTCTATTTCTTGTCTTCTTCAAATTCTTAGTTTTATATTCAAAATTACGTAAAATAAAATTCTTAACAAACGTTTGTCTTCATATTTATTGAGATTTGACATTCTTATCTAGCACCCTTATAAAAATAAATTGTATTAGTCTATTACAGCACTCAAATAAGCTATTAACGAACTATTTTGAGTGGTGTAACAGCTTTGCTACAGACGCATAACGTCAAAAGGTTAGGTAAAATTCAACGTTTTAAAACGGAATTAGATAAAAAAAAATCTGATGTGGCCAGCACATTACCTTCCGTCAGTTCTATGTATTTTGTATAAATGTCATACAGAAAGTTCCTTGCAAAAGATTATATTTCTTGAATATTACCTTAAGGCAGTTGTATGTATATTATACAAATTCCGTATAGAAAGATTTTAGCAAAAGATCCTATATTTCCAGTAAAATTATAACACAAACGTACTGTCAATTGCACTTGACACTGACACCTTTCAATCAGATTTTTTTATATAGCAGCTGATTCCAGAGTTATAGCATAGCTCGCTGCTTTGTGAAATTTAATTTCTTTATAATTTTTTAAGTCAATATCCACTGAATATGAAGTATAAAATATAATCAAATCGTATAGAGAATAAAATATTCTTTAATATTTATAACATTAAATATGAAAAAATCTGCCAGCACATTACCTTCCGTCAGTTATATGAGGTATTTACGAAAATTCTACCGGTGAACTGTTACCGGTAAACAGCTTTTTATCAGGTTATAACTACCGGAATCGATATTAAGAACGCAAGTGGTAAACAGGGTAGAACCATAACCTATGAAAAAAAATGAAAATTTGAAACCGGTTAGAAATTTGACGTAGTTAACAAACTGAGCAGAGTCTTATTTTGAACACTTTTAACGGGCGTGCTTCGCTTTGCATCACTACCTTTTTTTGAGATTAGATCCTTGAACAATTTTCGAACACAGTAACTTTTTATCACTCGTGTTTTCGAACACAGTCGGTAGATGTGGCATCTACCGGTAGAATTTTCGTAAATGCGTATGTATTTTCTATAAAATCCATACAGAAAGTTCCTTGCAAAAGATTCTAAATTTCTTGTATGTACATTACCTTTCGACAGTTGTATGTATTTTATACAAATTCCATACAGGAAGTTTCGAGCAAAAAGATCCTATATTTCGAGTAAAATTATAACATAAATATACTACGAATATGTCAATTGCACTTGACACTGACATCTCTCAATCAGAATTTTCTTAATATAGTAGCTGTTTCTAGCATAGCTGGCTAATTTATGAAATTTAATTTCTTTATAATTTTATAACTCTATATCCATTTAATATGAAGTATAAAATGCAGTCAAATCGTGTAGAGAATACAATGTTCTTTAATATTTATAATAACATTAAATGTGAAAAAATGATATTTAACATCGTTTTTTCAAGAAAAACTGTTAAAATATTCAAATGAGGGTACTTCCGGTTGACCAATTATAACCAAAATCTAATCAACTCTTCATATGGATGCAACGAAGAGGAATACGAAAGAATTATAATTTTTGGAATTGTAGTATTAGAGTTATCGCAGACGAAAATTTTGTTACACACACACACACACACACACACACACACACACACACACACACACACACACACGGACACACACACACACACACACGGACACACACACGGACACACATACATACACACACACACACACACACACACACACACACACACACACGGACACACACACACACACACACACGGACACACACACGGACACACATACATACACACACACACACACACACACACACACACACACACACACACACACACACACACACACACACACACACACACACACACACACACACACATACAGACATCATCGTAAAAATAGTAAAATCGTATTCTAGGGACCTTAAAACGTGCTTATTCATTAAAAACTCACCACCGAATTTTTTGACCAAAGACAATACCTTCCTTACCTAAAGGCGACGGAAGGTAAAAATACTAGTTTTCTCTAAGTAGCCTGGAATAATGTACGACTTACGGGCTTATTAAGTGCTGTTATACAGTATTTTAGGCTATTACATTTATTACGTAAAACTTTATGGCCAGGTATGAAATTAACCGTAGAAGTAACATCAAAAATCGGAGAACCAGAATTTTAAATTCTCTGACCTTATCTTTTTTAAAAAATCTTTTTACTCAATAACCAAGCTGGCACTACGTTACCAAAATTTTAATTAAAAACGTAAATGTAATAGTCCAAAATTTGATATTAGAGCATTTAATTAGCCCATAATACATACATTTTCGCTGACTACTCAGAATTGAACTTGAGTGGTTTGGAGCGGTTTTTTCGTGTATTCAAAAATTTTTGATTCATCTTTGGAATATACACAATTTTCCGCGAAAAAATCAGTGTCACATGTTTCAAAATTACTATTATTTACCCAATCCTGCAAACATATGTTACCAATTTACCTTAGAAAATAAGTGAGAAAACTGTGAAATAAAATACAAGAAATCTAAACTTGCTAAAACTCTACTGGAATAACTATGGTTTATTCCCCTTTTTATATTATGGGATCACTCTTAGACATTGTGTTTTCTGAAAACAACAATACAATAAATTTATATTATAAAAATAAACCTGATGTGGCCAGTACATTATCGCCCGTGAATTCCATATTTTAGTTTTCAATAAAGTATTACTTCCGGTTGATAAATTCTAATTTATTATTCCAATAAATGAAGAAGTACGTAATACGAAATTGTGGGATGTATTTTGATATATTTTTCCACTAAAATTTGTCGAGTACCAAGTGAAATACCACTTCCGGTTTAATCAACATCTAATACGATATTTTTAATTTTTAGACGAGTTTTAAATACCAAACATGAAAAGTTTTGAATTAAATTTTATACAGTGGACCCCCGGTAATCCGGCCCCTGGCTAATGCGGCACCCCCTGTAATCCGACATGACCCCTCCACTAATGTGCTCGACGCGTAAGTATTGATTTGATGATGATTGATTCATAGTATGATTTTTTTATTTCCTAATGTAAAGTTATTATTGTTTGTAAGTTCTATAGCATTAATGACGTTAATTTCATAATAAAACGTAAGCTCTCTATTGTGTTTAATTTACTAAATTTGACATACATAATGAAGTATGATTTGTACTGCAGAGTATAACATATAGAATCTTATCACTGGATCTGTAATTTGTCGGATTACAAGGTACTCGTTTGTAAAAAATTCCGGACTATAGGGGGTCTTAGGCAGTACTCTATAATCCGACAAATTCGATAGTCCGACACTGCCCTGCAAAACGTTTGTCGGATTACTGTATATTTATTTCACGAAAATTTGTTCAAAGCTTTAAGTAAAGTACCACTTCCGGATTATCGTAGGAGAACTAAATGTTACATACAGAAAACATCGTAGAAATAGTAAAAACTTGTTGTGCGGACACTAATTCGTGCTTATGCATTGAATACTCAGTATCGAATTTTTAGACCGAAAACGTTACCTTACTTTCTTATGCAGGTAAATTGGCGGGATTTCTCATATACTTATTAGTGACGAAGATGGTGGAAAAATGAACCACTCAATTAGAGAACCACCTGGCTAACAATTAATATTTATCTATACATATATTTCACGATATTAGTTTTACTTATTAAGACATTATTGTGCATTAGTTAATATCCGCACTTTTGCAACTTATGTCCGGTTTCATAACCGTTTGTTCAAAAATTAATAACTTAATAAAGTTTTCATTGAATCAAATTAAGTTGTACTTTATAAAATATTAAAATGTTACTTGTGACATTTATTTCTATTTATTTAAATTTATAAAAAGTTGATATTTTTCTAACATACCTTTTTGAAAGCGGGCATTAGTTGTCAAACCTAAGTAACAAAAATTTTCACCAATAGCAAATGATAACATATGACAAAAAAATTAAATTGTCACCTGACATATTATTGCTTATTACTCGAGAATTTCAAAAAGTTGTTAAAAACTAATTAATCATCTTAACAGTATTATCTCGATTGAAATTTAGACACTCATTAAATTATCACAAATGAAAAACTTTGATATATAAGAAGAAATTTAATTGTTATTAATACTTATTGGCTAAATTTTGTAAATATGTGTTAAAAATAATCATTAATTCGCAGAAATACCTCGTATGTGCTACAGATAACAGTGGTATTTTTTTGTGAATTTTTCACCCATTATTAATATATTTTTTATTTGTATATTGTTAATAAAAATTTATTATATAAATAGTGTTTCCAGTCCCACTCATCTTTGGAGAAAACATAACAACAATTACATACTACAATACACTGTTGCCAAGTTTCGGAAGTGACTAAGTACTTCCAAATGCTATATACACGTCGGAAGTAACATCGAATTGTTTATACCTGACACTAATAGCGATTACAACGCCAGCGGTAAACGCATGAACTAAAGTGACAAATTTAAGGGTACTGGGGGTATATTTGACTTCCAACACAATTTTCGTATTTACACTCGTCTAGCCTTGTAGTGGTAGAAAAAAATAAAATTACATAGGAAACGTTGTCACTTCCATTTTCGGAAGTCACAACGTTATATATGAAGTCACAACGGTCAGCAAGTTCCCGTATATGAAGTGACAACGTACCGTGTGCGCATATATATATATATATATATATATATATATATATATATATATATATATATATATATATATATATATATATATATATATATATATATATATATATATATATATATATATATATATATATATATATATATATATATATATATATACAGGGTGGTGGCGGTTAGGGGTGAACATAGGGATTTAACATGGAATTTTAGTATTTTTGCAATTTCCTGCTCTCCTGTTCATTTTACGGCAAAAACTATAGAGTACAATTGTTCAGAATTAAAAATTGCATACAAAAATGTATTTACATTTATTATTATGTTTTTGGTTTCTTCACAATTTTAAAAAGAAATTTCAAAATTTCTGTTATTTGTAGCAATAACCATGGAATTTATTTTTTTCTGGTTGTCAAAAATTATTTATAAACGTCAACCATGCGTTAATCTAACTTAAAAATTAAATAAAAACAAACAACTTTTAATTTTAATACGCATTTTTTTATACCATTTAATAATAAACCAATTCCAAATGTATCAACAGTTTCATAAATAGTTAAAAAAATTTAGATCACAACTAATGTAAGGTGAAAGAAATTACCGAAAATAATAATGATAATAGAAAACGTCCTAAGAAAGAGAATGAAGACATAATAATTATAACATAATTTTTTGTAACAAAATACAGAAAGAAAATAATTAAGAAATTACAATAAATATTCAAATAAGCCACCATTCTCGGCAAGGCAATAACCAAGTCTGTTGTAAAAAGAAGCTCTAACATTGGCTAATTGCCTTTTAATAATTTTACCACACTCTTCGAATATAGCTTCTCTTAATAAATCTACATTATCTTTTTATTCGTGAAAATTTCGAAAATTTGACAAATTGAATGACATATTATGTTTAAACATTTGAGTTATAAGTCATGGCGATTGCTACAAATTAACAAATTTTGAAATTTCTTTTTAAAATTGTGAAGAAACCAAAAACATAATAATAAATGTAAATACATTTTTGTATGCAATTTTTAATTCTGAACAATTTTGTCGTAAAATGAAGAGGAGAGCAGGAAATTGCAAAAAACTAAAATCCAATGTTAAATCCCTAGGTCCACCCCTAACCGCCATCACCCTGTATATATATATATATATATATATATATATATATATATATATATATATATATATATAATAGCGCGAATATCAACATCCTACTAGATTACGATGCCATTACATGATCATTCATGTCTTTTCTGCTCCTTTCCGTCCTTACATGATTTTTCATCATCGTTGCAGTTGTGCATTATCGCTTGCTTGCTTTGCACGTTTTTCGGAAAAAAAAATCGAAATTTTTAATTTTGATTTTAAGTTTCACCTTAACTATCTTTACATTTCATTTTTATTTCGTATCGTTCTTCTATACTTTTGTAATGTATAAGTATTTGTTAATTTTTATTATTTATTTATACATTTTGTACAATTGTTACATTTCTTTGAAGTCAAGCCGGTACCCTGAAAATATTCATTAAATGACCGTAACCGGTAGGTAATTTCTGTCAATAAATTTGAACAGTGTGAATTAAACTTTTACGGGTTTATTTAAAAACTTTCTTCCTTGAATTGTAATTATAATGAGTATATTGTCTTTTCATTTTATTGTAAGCAAGCTAGCAGACTCGTAACAATTTTATACTTAGTGTATTTTGGGGTATGTTGTACCCCACTACACTGTTCACGTAATTATTTTCCAACACACTATCCGAGGGTTAAGCATTCGTTGACTGGACTATCATTTTATTTCCCAAATTAAGAAATGTTGGCATTGTTTGTTCTTGCTTTAGTCCACATACATTTAAACTTTTAAAGTAGCGGCTATATCCACGTGCACTCTTTGTAAACCCACATTCTGAAAATAAACAAATTACCCCTTGCTGAATTGTCTCTGGCCGAATTGTTTTTGATATTGCACCCCTCGCATTTGTGATTAATGCACGCCATGGGGAAAACGCCTGACGAGTACATTATGCCGATCGTATGTGCGCTGAAATGCATAAAAATGAGCATCGGGCCATGCTTCCCCCCCTCCTTCTGCTACGCTATTGCCGGGCCTACGCGACTGATAATGTCGTTACCGACTGGATCCAGAGTAATTAACTAACTTTTTGCTTCATTCATGCAGCGTCCGCATCACTTGTTGATGCGTTACACGGTTTTTTGGAAAAATTCGTTGAGTGGTATTTAATCTGCATTAAATTGTGGTGAATTGCACGCCCGCTGTTTTCCTTCGGGGCTTATTTACTTTTTAATGGGAATATGTCGATCATTTTAGTTTTTACTTTTTGCACGCATATCTGTGTTCATAATATTTTAATGAATGAACTGAAAATGGAAAATATGACGATTTTGGAGGAATACATGATTTGGTAAATATTAATTCGTACATATTTTAAAATTAAATTTGGTTTCATCAGTACCTACCACAAAACTTTTTTTAACATACATAATTATTTATTATTACAATACAAGCACTGGTAACGCTATTATTAATTGTGTGAAATTTCTCGACTCTGGTATGCTATTTTGATTACTCACCTATTTTTATTGCTCAAAATCAACTTTAAACCTTAATAAAATCACCACCGAATTTAATGACCGTATAATACAATAGTTTTTATCTTAAGTCGACAAAAAAAAATATCGTCATAATCAATCTTCATTGTGAAGTTGCAAAATAGAACAAAATACTATATAAAAAATTTGGTGTGGCCAACACAATACCTCCCGCCGAGTCTCAAAAAAATAGTATTTTTGATTAGCGAATTTCACTCTAATTTTGACAGTTTATTTATTAAAATATAGTCTAATCTACTTCAAGTAACTACCTTTTTTTTAAACCCCTCAACGGGATTAAATCCCAGAGTGGACTCACATTCACACACATCCATGTTTTACTGGGATTCGAACCCAGAGCCCCGAGGGCACTCATGACATGAGGCGTTGCTCTAACCATTGAGCAACCGAAACTATAATAAAATGAAGAATAAATTTTAAATACCGCGATGGAATAGAATTCACTATATATATATATATATATATATATATATATATATATATATATATATATATATATATATATATATATATATATATATATATATATATATATATATACATATATATATATATATATATATATATATATATATATATATATATATATATACATATATATATATATATATATATATATATATATATATATATATAATATTTTTGTGAATCGTTAATTTTTATTAATCTAAATACATATCTACATATTTAATTATGCTGGAAACTGTATTGAATTCATTTTCTATTGTTCTATTTACTTTTTCCTTTTTAAAACGTTACTAATATTATTTTGAAATAATTAGTTCTTTGATAGTGACATTTATCTGTCAGTTACATATATTTGAATAACTGCGTTTTGTTTGTTTAAATTATAGATAATTTTATAAATTTATCAATGAAATATATAGAAAAGTATTAATACAAATCTATAGAAAATTTAATAATCTTTAATTTTTATAATAACATTAAAAGGTATTTTTCGAAGAAAAACTATTTTGAGCTTCTAGTAAAGTACCATTTCCGGTTATCCGCATTTCACCAAAATCTAATGGGCTCTTTCCAATACAGAAAAAGTTCGAAATAGAAGATTTTAAAATTTTCTGAATGATAGTACTTGAGTTAGAGTGAAGGATCCACACACACATACACACATACAAACAGACATCATCGTGAAAATGTTAAAATTGGATTCTAGGTATAGAGACCATAAAACGTGCTCATTTACCAAAATCTTGATATGCGATTTTTAGCACGATCCCTATACCTCCCTTGCCAAGGGTAGCGGGAGGTAAAAAACAAGTTTCATAAGGCAATCTGTTACCGCATGATTCCATGTTTGTAATATGAAACTCTTTGCGGCGAGTTTTACAAAGGACGAGTGTGATAACGATAACAGGCCTTATGAAACATGTTTTTATACTATTTTTTCTATTAGATTTTTTTAAAATACGACTTTGTGTTTATCAGTTAAGTTGGTAGTACATTCCGCAAAATTTTAACTTCCCAGATAAAAAGTTATTGTTGTCAGATAGCAATTTGAGGTTACATGTCATTCATCTGACAGTTTTGTAAACAGTCATACTACCTTTACACAATTAAGAAACAATTCCAAATCACCATTCTTCGCAAAGCATCCTTCGCAAAGCATTGTAAATGCCTGGAGGAAAGTTCTACAGGTCTGCATTAATACTTTTTCTATATATTTTATGGATAAATTTATAAAATTATCTATAATCTAAATCCTGGAGCTACGCTTTAAACAAACACAACTCCTTGGTTGCACAATTCATATCTCAAATGTATGTAACTAACAGATAAATGTGACTGTCAAAGAACTAAACATTTCAAATTAATAATAGTAACGGTTTAAAAAGAAAATAGGAAATAGAACCACAGTTATATGGAAAGGAATTTAATACAGTTTCCAGCCTACGTAAATATGTAAGTATCTATATTTAAATTAACAAAAATTAAATGGCGGAAGGTATTGTGTCGGCCACATCAGCTTTTTAATTAAGTTTACTTGGGCACCAAAACCGTAAAAAGATAAGTTTACAAAACGCAAAATTGATCGAGGAACACGCAGAGCTACTTTTAATAATTTCTAGTATTTGGCCTAACGATGATGTTTTGTCATAATATCTTCAAGACAGACACCAGAAATTAATTAAATAAAAACCATTTGTTTATTACCATGTACCTAAAAAATGACCAAGATCTATCAAATTGATACTGTTTAAAATATAAAATCCTTTAAAAAATATTCTCTTCTCTACACATAAATTTCCCTCATCCCTTCTCGAATTAGTGTACCTCTTAACCCTGCGCGAGTGTAACATATGTAGTAGAAGAGACGATTTATTTATTCTTGGTCGCGGAATCAATGTTAACAACCCCATTAACAAAGTACATCCTACACCCACAATCAAACATCAGTATCATTTATACAAGCAATTAAACTCCAACAAACTAGCCTTGCATCGCATGCGGTCAGAGATTTGTTGCTCGGAAAGGCAATGTAAAAGCTGGAAGACTTGATCTGGGTGACTGGAATAGGGCTTTCAATAGCTGTGAGATCAATTCATCATGGGTTGACCGTCACATTATAATAAATAACTATAAAATGATGTGACAAGTTGACTCTAGAAGGGATCTAGGTGGCGGCGGCCAATCGACCAAACAAATAGCGAAGGGAAAGTTAATTTTAAAAATTTATAAGTGCAGATTTATATATATATATATATATATATATATATATATATATATATATATATATATATATATATATATATATATATATATATATATATGGAGTGTAATCGTCACTGTCTATTAGTTAAGGAGATAAATTTTAGTGGGTATATCAGTGGGATGTTTTCTGGACTTAAATTTATTTAGTAGATTCTTTTAAAATCTGTCAAGCTTTCGTGTATTTGGATTGTACACTTCATCAGGACGCTGAAGTTAAAATACAAATAATTTTACAATGTATAAAATAATTTGATTAAAAGGAACTTACGTTTTGTTGAAGTTATTTGAAAGTCGTTGATTTACAAAAAAAGTAGAAGAATTTTGAAAATGCATTAAGGTTTACAATGTCATAAAGATAAAAACTTAAATTAATTTTGACAAAAAACACATGGTTTTTTAATTCATCGCAATAGTACAAGTTATATTTTTTGTTTTGAAAAATTGTGTTGGTACTGGACCGGCGTGGAATATATATATATATATATATATATATATATATATATATATAATGTATTTTTTTTAATTGAGATGACTTTCAAATTATGTCTAAATTTTTTTATTGAACCCGCGCACTGGCGATTTAAAAGTTGAGTGATTAAAAAATCACGCAACTTAAAAGTTGCCTGCATATGAATGCTGTCGCGCACTGGTTACTAAGTTTATTCAATTTCAATATGGACTTTGTAGAGACCGCATGTATTGGTGCAATTCTATTACGTAAAAGAAGAAAAGATAATAAAAAACGATTTTGGGTGCATGCACTTATTTCGGCACCTTTATTAAACGGCCAATTTTATAAACTATATAACAATTTAAGAGAACAAGACAACAAATTTTATAACTACTTTCGTATGAGCCAAGAAAGTTTTGATAATTTATTGAAAATAGTTGGAATATACATAACTCATGAAGATAGTCAACTTCGGAGGGCTGTCCTACCAGAAGAGAAAGATTAACTAATAATTTCTACCTAGAATCTGTCTTCCCAATCGGCAGCAGTGTTTATATGCAACAATGCAAGGCGGCAAATGGCCCGAACGCAATGAATGGACGAATGCAATTGGTCGAGCAACTGTATTCGGCAAACTTCGGTACTCATCGCTGCCAGCGATGGGCCGTGCTGAACGCGGCCAATGCTACCCCAGACAAACACCAGCGATTAAAAAGTTGCTAGTGCGCTAGGTAATATTGAATTACATGCGGTCTATTTTTGCAGGCGATAGTTTCATCACCTGGAAAATAGAACCGGTCGTAATTTTTTAGTTGCCGTGATTAAATAGTTGCCAGTGCGCTCGCGCTCATTTGAATCAATGAGATTCTTTTTTGCAACTGGATAGTTGCTCAACAAAAATCGCCAGTGCGCGCCAGGCCTAAAGAATAAAAAGTTTTCATTGTTCGTATCCCCTCCACCTTTCAGCAGCTATGAAGAGGTGTTGTGATAAAACCAAGGATATTAATATATACACTGGATTGCTAACTTGTATGTTATGCACATAGTCACCTGTGAGGCAAGCAACTGGAAGGCAGCCATTTGCAGAAAAGGCAAAATACGAGCCAAATTTAAAATTACATAATAGAAACAATTTATAAAGGGAATGAATTAACAGATTTTGTATATTTATTGAGTATATTTTAAAAATTATAGTTATTATATTATTTTAATAATATAATTACATATATAGCAAATTCACAATAAAATAAGACCATGATTTTAAAAATAATATTTGCTTATGAAAAAGATGCCTTTTGGATATGTGGTAGAAAATTTGGAAATACAGAAGGTGCTGAGTCTGGTTTTAATCTTCTTATATATGTTCCAGGCCTTTTCAAATAATCAGTTTCAAGAAAATGATCACTGAAAATTTTTGATCCTTTTGTAGGTGTGAAATCTTTTCTTTTCATGGCATCATCCACAATCGTAATATACTACTATTATTTAAAGGAAATCTGTAAAATATTTAAAACAATAGTATGAATAAATATGTATACATATATATGAACAATAATATTTACTAATATTTACTATGCCTATTTGTGCACCCAACAGCACTACAAGAAGACGGTGTATTGCCTTAAAATTTATATATATATATATATATAAACCAATTTTTCCAAAAGAGTTTTTGTGATTCTAATCTCTGTCTTTTCTAAAATCAAAATAAAATCATTTTATTCAAGAAAATCTGTTAACAACTTCAGCTAATATATCACTTCCGAAGAGGCCATTTTAACCAAAATCTACTATGTTAGTCCTATTGACATAAAAGTCGTATATACTGTAACGTGGAACGCTCGCCGTCGCCGCCGCTGTAAGCGAGTGTCTATTTATAGCGGTGACGTAATCGCGCTAATAGCCGGCCGATGTAAACAGACTGGCCGCGACGTGCTTAATTACTTCCGGTCGCCTGAGCCTTTTGTGTTCATTGTTATTATTTGTTCGAATATTCTAGAACTGTTCTAGAAAATAATGGCAGCTGTATATAAGGGACGTAGCTATGCTCGAGACACACAGTTACTTACATACAGAGTAATAGAGATATTAACATGGAGTGTTAGAGAGTAAAGTGTTAGTGAGAAGCACAGCAGTATCGTGTGAGCGTATGCAGTTGGTGTCGAGTAGGTACTCGGGTTGTTATTGGTATAGCTGTGAATGTGAATACTCGATAGTGTTGACGAGTATTGGGAAGCTATAGTGTGCAAGGATAGTAACGGCGAGTCGGGAAGTTACTGGTATACCGGGATAGCTGTTAAAGAGAATACTCGGTAGTGTTGAAGAGTATTGGGAAGCTAGGTATATGGGGACAGTAACGGCAAGTGGAAGCTAATACTCAGCATTGGTGTTGAAGAATTTGGGCATTCGGAAAGTCGGTGATACTGAGGCTGTGGAAGAGAGAGAGAGAGAGTTACATAAATAGACAGACAGTGAGGTGAAAGGTGTGACTTCTGTCCGAGCAGTTGAATATACAGACGCTGTTGAGTCAGTTGAGTATATAGACGCTGTGGAGGTCGGTAAGCGGACAGTTGAACATGACATAAGTATATAGTGATATAAATATAGTGATATTAATATCGCGTAAACAGTCTACAAGAGTCTGCAACAGACCGGCAGTCTAAGATTGGAACGCGTAGTGAAATAAATAATTTGTAATATTGTGGAAATAAATAGTAGTGTTAATTGGTTAAATAAATAATGTTTGTGTTAGCATTATCTAGTTAATTATAGTCTTAGTCTTAATTAGTTTTTAATAATTGATTAATATTAGTAATAGTTACTTTCAATATAGTTTAATAAACACTTAATTTTATTTACACTTCACCCAGATAATTAAAAACGTTATATTACCAAATTTGTAAAGTTTTGGATTATATTTTAAAATAGTTTTTCATTCAACTTTATTATAGGCTTCAAGTAAAGTACCCCTTCTGGAAATTATGTAATGGCCAAAAATGGAGGTGCACAACTAGATGTTATAGTAGTCCTAAATACAAAATTTTAACTTTCTACACCGCTTACCGTTTTTGAGTTATGCGAGATACGTGCGTACATACATACGTACGTACGTAGACGTCACGACGAAACTAGTCAAAATGGATTCAGGGATGGTCAAAATGGATATTTCCGTTGAAATCTGGAAACCGAAAATTTTCGCGATTACAATACTTCCTTTACTATGTACAAGGAAGTAAAAATTGTTTTCTCATGTTAAACGCATATGAACCGCTATTAAAAGTTTCTTTTTTAAAAAAATTGTAACTACAATAAATCTAAACTTTGTAGGTCACACTTACGTTATATATATAGACAGACAAACAGTACACAACAATTTTGACAGTATTAAAAAATAATAAACATAAAATTTAACACCATTCACTCTATACATACTGTCCATATTTAGATTACAAAGATTAAAAAGTGCTAATAATAAATTATTTCCAATCAATAACATGCTTAAAACGTTATTTAAAAAAAAGTAGACCCATTAATCTTGCTTTACATAAAAAATATCCCTCCGTTGACTTTCCCTTCGACCTTGACTTGTCTGGCCAACTGGGTGTTTAGCAGTGTCCAGTCTCTACGCGTTTATGCCTGTGATAAGTTAATGCCCAAGATACGCTAAAGCCCAAGTGATTGATTGGCTGGCTAACTCATAAAAAATCAATTTGAACGTGTAAATTCTACTTTACAAGACTCCATCTGCTACCGATGCAATCTAAAGATGCACTTTTTGTTAGATGCAGTCACAAGAACAGGGATTATGTAAATTATGGAAATGGGTTGGGGTGAAAAACTCTTCATTAACAATATTCCAGATTATGTCATCCATTATACTTTGAAAGGTGCATTGTGCATTCGACAAGGTTTAGTTTTCTATTTGTTTTTTACAAGATAAACATATATTAAAGATAGTGCCAAATTTAAAATTGAAATTTGTATGAAGCTAATGAATTAGTTTCTTAGAATATACAGCAGGTGGTACTTTGTTGACATGGGATATTTGAATAAATAAATAAATAAATAAATACACATATAATACCGGATGTTTACTTTTTCCACGAACATAGGAAATTCCACGTTACTATTTGAATTTGGCGATATCTCTTTACCTATTAATTTTAGAAAAAAATCTGATGTGGACACCACATGACTTCCTTGTACGAAAGAAATACTCGTATAGACCCAATTATAAAATTGCCGTAATTTAACATAACATTAATTTTTTTTATACTTTTTGTCCTAATATGGATTAGCAAGCTTTATTACAAAAACCAAAAAGTATATAATTTTTAAATTTACATATCTCGCTTATACAAAGGGCTAATTTAATAATATTGGATGTGCTAGACGCAGAATTTAATTTTCTAAAACTATTATGATTATGGTGAATACACCGAAATCGATAAGAAGTTATTAATTTATGTGTTTTATTTTTATTTTATAATTTCAATATTTACTAATTTGTGGTACACATCAAGAGTTTATTTTAATTAAAATAAATATATTTTGGATTATATTATAGGATTCAAGTAAAGTTCCACTTCTGGAAATTATGTAATGACCAAAAAGGGAGGTGCACAACTAGATTTCAACTTTCTACGGTTTACCGTTTATTAGTTGTGCGAGATACGTACGTACGTACAGACGTCACAACGAAATTAGTCAAAATGGATTTAGGGATGGTCAAAATAGATATTTCCGTTGAAATCTGAAAACCGAAATTTTTCGCGATTACAATACTTCCTTTACTTTATATAAGGAAGTAAAAATTGTATGAAGAAAAATGTTCAGAATGAAAATGTGCATCGATGAGTACCAAGTTTGTACTTGTTTGTTAGAAGTTAGTTTGTTAGTTAGAAGCAAAAGAAAATACACGATATAATGCAATTATCATAGTGCCAGATGTGACATTTCATTTTATTTTTTTCATTTTATTATTATTATTATTATTATTATTATTATTATTATTATTATTATTAAAATTTGTAATTAATTTTTGACTTTTAGATTGCCTTCCTAGTATTTTAATAATAATAAAATCAAAAGATATGTCAAATCTGTCAGATATGTCAGAAGCCACAAACATTAATTATTGTCTTATTTTTCATGTCACTCTGACAATTGCCTTAATTCGTGTATTTTCTTTTACTTCTACCAGTGGATATGTATCAAGATGTAACCATTTACTAGATGTGCCAATCTAATTTGCAACTTTTGGTGTTGATAGGTCTATGTGTCCGGCATGGCATTTTGCAGATGTTTTCTAGAAGGCAGGTGCTGTTTTACTTAGCAATAAATTTGTTAATAACCGAAATTGTAAACTTTATGAAGTAAAATTTGAGGATTACTTTTTTGAAAACATATGATTGTTATTATAGCTTGCTATCAATAACTACTCATTATCGAATTTTTTTACCAAAGATAATACCTTATTACAAATAACGTTATATTCAAAATATACCTGTCTTACTATTAAAACGAAAAGCCAAATTTTTATTGCAAAAAGAAATAAATCTAATAAAAGATAATTTCTAAGTTTACATTGTGATTTATTTTTCGTGGAATGGATGAATCTATAATGTTAGTATATGGAGCAGGTGAATGTTTCTGTCAACGTAATACATAATATATGGGTCTTTATATCTAAACCATTATAAAATATAGGAGGATGATGGACAGAGTATCACATGAATAATATAACGTCAACCTTCAGCCGTAGTGACACTTTTATGAATTTTGCAGGGATCATTGGTGATCGAATATACATCTATAGCGTAACGAAATATTTTCATATAACTGTTACAAAGCCAAAATAAAACCAAGTATTTAACATAGAAACTGAATCTTAATATAATGTACATAATCGTCCGTATACAGAATACAGGGTACGCAAAATAATTAATTTTTAATTGTAATATTTACTATGATTCTTATTTCACTAGTTATTAAAAGTTCCTGAAATCAAATCTACTTGGATGTTTTATTTTTTTTAATTTTCCAAATTTTTATATTTTAAATCGGTATTAAGATTAATTTACCTTAATGATATACACTGTGATTGATTTCGGTAATAGCAAATGGATTTTATTATTAATATTATTATTATTATTATTATTATTATTATTATTATTATTATTATTATTATTATTATTATTATTATTATTATTATTATTATTATTATTATTATTATTATTATTATTATTATTATTATTATTATTATTATTATTATTATTATTATTATTCTTAATAATAATCTTACATAAAATATTTGTGTCTTCAACAACTAAAACTGCACAGATTTATTTCATAAGTACTTATGTACAAAATATTATTTAAAAGGTTGTATAGAAATTAACTTTAAGCTTAAACTTACAAAAATGCATGTTGTCAATTGTTATTTTTGATAAAATTTGAACTTTTAGAACATAAAAAAAGAATTTAAAAATTAAAAGTAGATAAAAATGTTAGTTCACAAATTTATAAAGATATCGGATTTTAGTATAACGTAAACAGACTGGTATTTGTTAAATATGGAGAAAAAATTTCTATTTTAAATTAGAACTAAGATTATATATTTTTTATAAATTTTCTATATTACTTTCCTGACTTGTTTTATTTTTTAATAATTGAATAATAAAAAAATCTGGTGTGGCCAACACAATACCTCCCGCCATTAACCGCCCGAGTCATAAAAAAGATTAAGCTAATCCTTATTTATGGATAAGCGAATTTTATTTTAATTTTCGCAGTTTATTTCTTAAAATATACTCTAATCTAATCCAAGTAACTACCTTTTATGATAATAAAAAGTAGATTAAATTTTAAACACCGGGATAATCATCGTGAAAATGTTAAAATTGGATTCTAGGGACCTTAAAACGTGCTCATTTACTAAAATCTCGATATGCGATTTTTAGCACGATCCCTATACCTCCCTTACCAAGGGTAGCGGGAGGTAAAAAGTCTCCTAACAAAATATATAAATTTAGTCAAAAATAAACAATTCACAATCTACGTATTTAAATTTGAGCTTAAATTTAACTTCTAAACGCCTATTCAAAATAACTATTTTAGTAAAAAAATGTCAATTTACTAATAATAAAGTTATTCTTCTACTGCATTCTAATTCAATCACATTGTATAAATATAAAAATATAACACCGACAAATATTAACGATATGTACATAATAAATACCTAATAACAATAAATTATAAATATTTAAAGTTTTATGAAAACACACCTTACTTAAAACAATGAAGCATACTGTAATAAAATATTTCGAATACCTAGGTTTACATCCAACTAACAACTGTATTAAAATAACTTTTGGACTAAGTACAGCCTGTAACGTAGCACAATTTTTCTGTGCGCAGAATACAAATTTGAATTTTTGTATACTAGTACCATTTGAATCAACGGCTTGCGGGCCAGCTTTTTGAATACGTAAACATTTTGTTTGTATACACTTCTAATAATAATGTGAAATGTGGAAACAAGCGCCAGGAAATAGAATAAATGTTCGTGATAAAAATATCTATGTTTTTATTATATTAAGTATGCGGACTTCATATAATAAACTAGCCTTTAACTGTGTTTAAAATCTCGCCGTAATGGTTGATTTGCGTTGGTATTTTCAAGTGAGGAAAGAATTTTAAAAGGTTATGATTAAATGTGTTTGTTCTATGAAATCATTTTTGTGAATTGTAATTTTTCTTTGTTCTCATTATTCGTGAAGTGTGAATTACAATAGATTGTTGAAATCGTTTATTAATTGTCCTTGGTATTAACTAATGAATATCTCTAAAGTGATCTTAAAACGTTGCCTCAATGTGACGTTCATGTTTTTATTTCCGTGAAAAGTTATTTAAGTTTTTATATTGAAAATGCATAAATTAACTTCTATAATTTATTAAATCTAATGTAACTGCTTTTGTACTGTATACATATAGGAGTCCTAATCAGATATATGCGAAAGATAATGTAATATAAAAAAAACTGAAAAAATTTGTACTTACGAAAACAGGATAGGTACTTTATGAAAAGGAAAATATAATATACCTATACGCTTTACCTATCTACTCAAAGGAAAATTGAAAAACATAATTCAATCTCACATATGTAGAAATTATTACAGAATTTAAGAAAAAATCAATTTATATGAAAAAAAAATCGGGTGTGGCCAGCACATGACCTCTCGCCAATTTCATATTATAATAACAATGAGCTTTAAGTAAAGTGTCACTTCCGGTTGGCGTTGTTTCAAATTATATACGAGTTTTAAATATCAAATTTGAGAAGTTTTGGATCATATTTTAATATATTTTTTCTAGAAAATCTGTGTATAGCTTTAAATAAAGAACTATTTCTGGTTTATCAATTTAAAAAAAAAATTGATATGTCGTTCTCATTAATATAAAAGTCATAAATACTAAATATGAAAATTTCGGATTATTTCAGGAAAATCTGTTCAGAACTTCAAATAAAGTATCACTTCGGTTTATCAATTATAGCCAAAATCTAATATGTTATTCACCTTCATATAAAAGTCTCAAATACTAAATTTTAAAAGTTTTGGAATATATTAAAATATATTTTTCACGAAAATCTGTTCAGAGTTTCAAGTATCACTTCCGGCTTATCAATTTTAGCCAAACTCTAATATGTTGTTCTTCTTCATATAGAAGTAGTAAATACTAAATTTGAAAAGTTTTGGAATATATCAATATATTTTTCACGAAAATTTGTCCCGAGCTTCAAGTAAAGTATCACTTCCGTTTTATTCATTTTAGCCAAAATATAATATGTTATTCCACTTGATGTAAAAGTCGCAAATACTAAAATTGACAAGTTTTGGAATGCATCAATTTATTTTTCATGAAAAGCTGTTCAGAGCTTCAAGTAAAGTATCACTTCCGGTTTATCAATTTTAGCCAAAATCTAATATTTTATTTCTCTTTATATAAAAGTTTTAAATACTAAAATTGAATAGTTTTGGAACTTATTTTAATATAGTTTTTCATTAAAACTGTTTTGGGCTCCAAGTAAAGTACTACTTCCGGTTGTCCAATTTAACCCAATATCTAATCAACTGTTTATATGAATGTAGAAAGCTTAAATACAAAAAATGGAAATATTTGGGAGTTTGTTATGAGTTATCGCGGAGGAAAAAATCGTTACACACAGGCACACACAGACATGATCGTAAAAATAGTAAAAACGTGGTGTGGGGATCCTAATTCGTGCTTATTCACTGAAAACTTACTATTGTATTTTTGGACCTTTGGTATGGCGAGAGGTAATAAAATAAATACTAAAACCGTGTTTGAAGTAAACCGAGTGCCGAAAAATTCATAAAATAAATGTAGATTAATTAATTAAAATTACAAATTAATCTACCTACAATATTTTTTAAATGTTTTATACGAATAGATTTTTTTTGCTTTTTACCTTCGATTGAACGATACCTACTCTGCCATCTATATACTCAGGTAAACACTGCGCTCTCTTAGTTTACATATCGACCGAGAGATGCTGTACTTTAAATTTTAAAATTAGAAAATTATTATTTTAAATTTACTACAATAAAAATAAATAATGTATTAATGTTACAGTTGTTTATATTTGTACAAATATTGTTATTTATTATAAATTTTGAGCACAGGTAAGGTAACTAAATATTATGCTTTTGATGTTTTAAATTATAAAAATAAATAAATAAATATATCATCACGGCTTATTACCCATTGCTGGGTGTGCCAGTCTGCTTTGTACACAGATGCGGTAATGATGAAATATTTACACCGCGCGGGCGCTTACCAGGCGTCACCTCACGGGCACTCACTGCTGGCGTGGAGAGTGCACCACAGGGGTCAATTTTGTGCCATTTAAAATTCGAAATATTTGGCGTCGGTCGGGATCGAACCCGGTTCCCCAGATTCGCGACCTGACATAATATTATATCGACATACCATAATTTAATTTACAATATTAAATGGAGAATTGGGAAATAATCGGACACGCAGTCTAATGTAAATAATTTATTTCCTGGCCTACGTTTCGACTGTCTTCCTCAGGGCTAGAAATGGTCCTGAGGAAGACTGTAGTAACAGTCGAAACGTTGGCCAGGAAATAAATTATTTACATTAGACTGCGTGTCCGATTATTTCCCAATTCTCCATTTTGCTACCAGTCGATCATCATACTCCACATTTACAATATTAAAGTTAAAGCTAAATTTAGAAAACCAATATTTATTATTATTATTATTATTATTATTATTATTATTATTATTATTATTATTATTATTATTATTATTCATATAATATTATAAAGAAATATGTCAATAATTTTTAAAATAAATGTTAAATATTTTTTATTGAAATAATTATAACAGAAAGATATAATGCCAGAAAATATACATAGTTTTCATATAATTAAATTCATTGCCATGTATTTAAATACAGTAATTATTTAATTATAATGATTAATATATCAGATATATAATAAATAAGTATTAAATGTGTATCTATAGGTAATTTATTACATTTACTTATACCTAACAAATGTATAATTACAAAACGTATAAATGTAAAGGGAAATTGTGAAATCATGCTGATTTAAATAGTTTGATTTATTTGTGATGTCAATAGTACTGTTTGTTTCAGAATTTATAAATATTTTCTATAATAATTTTTTTTTGTTTTTAATTGTTAATATTAACACAAAATTATATCTAAACCAATTGGGTTTGTATAATAATAAAATGGAACAGTTTACGGGCAAGGTTGTCAAAAAATCTCAAAGTAGTGGTTGTATCGCCTGTCCAATAAAAAATAGTTTATTATAACTATAAATATGTTGAAAATAATATGACAAATTATACATATGGTAAACGTCAAAATATTTCCTCGAACAAAGAAGATAGAAATATTATGATATATTCATGTATTATCGTTTTATCATTGTGAAACTTTAATAATTAATTTTATTTTTGGTGAAAATGGAAGTTGTACCTACTCATATATCTCATATGTATAAAGGTGCCTCATTTTCGATGTTTTTTTGGGTAATATTAATGATAAAGTTTGATATAGTTAATGTTGGGAACTAAATTATAGTTGAATGAGGGATATTAAAGGCCTTTAAGTTCCGTATTGTTGTTGATATTATTTTATTCAGACGTTTCGGTCAGTATTTGACCATCCTCAGTGGTATAAAATGTGTCATAATTTAAAAATACAAATATAAATTACAAAATACAATTTACGCAAATATCAACTTACCAATTTTACAATTTAAATTAACATTATTACATTGAATGTTATTAAAACAATTTATGTAAAATTATCTTAGATAATAGATTACTACAAGAAAAGAAAAAAATGTTTGTATTAACAACAAAAATTAAAAATATGAGTATTGTTAACTTACCACATGAAAATATCATGTATCTTAAAATACAGTTTATAAAATATAATTGAGGAAAAATCCAACATTTATTGAGTTTTCTTTTACATAAATTGTTATAATAACATTCAATGTAATAATGTTAATTTAAATTGTAAAATTGGTAAGTTGATCTTTGCGTAAATTGTATTTTGTAATTTATATTTGTATTTTTAAATTATGACCCATTTTATAGCACTGAGGATGGTCAAATACTGACCGAAACGTCTGAATAAAATAATATCAACATTAATACGGAACTTAAAGGCCTTTAATATCCCTCATTCAATTAATGATAAAGCAAAACCGTTGAACATTTCAATTTTGATTTTTTTTATTTGTTTCATAATAATTTCCAAATTTGAATCCCTCTAAGTTAATAATTTATGCATGTTTTATTTTTGTTTAAAACAAATGAAAGTAGACAAACGAAACGTTTATAAAATAAAAACAAAAATTATGAAAATTTCAAGATGGGATGTGATTTAAAAAAACATTATTTTGTTACATCTCGAGAATTTTAAATTTGAAAATAATCTAAATAGACCACGTTGTTATTCGTAATAAAATCGTATAAAAATTATGTAATAGTATATTACAGAACGAATATCATAATTAACATTTTATTTTATGAGAATGAAGTTGGGGTCAATAACCAACCCAAAATGTTGTTATAATAACATTCAATGTAATAATGTTAATTTAAATTGTAAAATTGGTAAGTTGATCTTTGCGTAAATTGTATTTTGTAATTTATATTTATATTTTTAAATTATGACCCATTTTATAGCACTGAGGATGGTCAAATACTGACCGAAACGTCTGAATAAAATAATATCAACATTAATACGGAACTTAAAGGCCTTTAATATCCCTCATTCAATTAATGATAAAGCAAAACCGTTGAACATTTCAATTTTGATTTTTTTTATTTGTTTCATAATAATTTCCAAATTTGAATCCCTCTAAGTTAATAATTTATGCATGTTTTATTTTTGTTTAAAACAAATGAAAGTAGACAAACGAAACGTTTATAAAATAAAAACAAAAATTATGAAAATTTCAAGATGGGATGTCATTTAAAAAAACATTATTTTGTTACATCTCGAGAATTTTAAATTTGAAAATAATCTAAATAGACCACGTTGTTATTCGTAATAAAATCGTATAAAAATTATGTAATAGTATATTACAGAACGAATATCATAATTAACATTTTATTTTATGAGAATGAAGTTGGGGTCAATAACCAACCCAAAATGTTGTTATAATAACATTCAATGTAATAATGTTAATTTAAATTGTAAAATTGGTAAGTTGATCTTTGCGTAAATTGTATTTTGTAATTTATATTTGTATTTTTAAATTATGACCCATTTTATAGCACTGAGGATGGTCAAATACTGACCGAAACGTCTGAATAAAATAATATCAACATTAATACGGAACTTAAAGGCCTTTAATATCCCTCATTCAATTAATGATAAAGCAAAACCGTTGAACATTTCAATTTTGATTTTTTTTATTTGTTTCATAATAATTTCCAAATTTGAATCCCTCTAAGTTAATAATTTATGCATGTTTTATTTTTGTTTAAAACAAATGAAAGTAGACAAACGAAACGTTTATAAAATAAAAACAAAAATTATGAAAATTTCAAGATGGGATGTCATTTAAAAAAACATTATTTTGTTACATTTCGAGAATTTTAAATTTGAAAATAATCTAAATAGACCACGTTGTTATTCGTAATAAAATCGTATAAAAATTATGTAATAGTATATTACAGAACGAATATCATAATTAACATTTTATTTTATGAGAATGAAGTTTGGGTAAATAACCAACCCAAAATAATAGACAATAATTATTATTATTATTATGAAATGAATTATTTATACTATTTTTTGCACCTTGATGCAATTTTAAACAAAAAATCTTAGTTTCCAAATTTAGAGAATTTTGTGTCAGTTGGTAATACTTATTATGTGAGGTTGGTAAATTCAACCTTAATTTTGTAACGCCAACTATCTATGATATTTTTTTATTTCTTTCTAACCTTATTATTACATTTCTTTTCTTCTTCTTATTCTTACATTTAAATTCAAGATTATATAAAAAAAAAATTGTTAACAATCGTTTGTGTACGTTTATTAAGCGAGATTTGACATTTGATATAATGTCATTCATACCCACTTACACCTTAAAAATAAATTTTCTTAATCTATTACAGTACTTAAATGAGTTATTAACGAACTCTTTTGGATGCTGTAATAGCTTTCTTATAGACGGAAGATAAATGGATAAGTGTTTTTTCTATCTTGCGTCTGCAACAAAGCTATTAAAGCACCCAAAAGAGTTCGTTAATAGCTCATTCGAGTGCTATAATACGTAATATGTAATAATAATGTAGATTAACACAATTTATTTTGTTAAGGTTGGTGGGTATGAATAGATGAGTAAGAATTTTTTTCTATCATAATAAACGAAATGTGAGGTACTTTCAAAATAATTGAAAAACAGGTTGTCTATAAAGATCAAAAATAAAAGACGTTAGAAAATTCCTGTGGTGACTAGGTATTAAATTGGTCTCAAAAAACGGAGTAATTATATTATTTTCTGTGTGAAAATTATAAACTGTTGATAAAAGCTATATTAAAATAATAGATCCTAGAGGCCATCTACAAGATTATCAAGTAAAACGCTTTCAGTAAATTCTTATTGTATGATAAAGTATCTAATCCCTAACCTCAACTTTTCGTTTAGATTTCCCTGTGTGTTGTTTTCTTTGGGAAATCCCTTTTCTCGTTTTTCCGATTCCGGTTGGCATTCGCCGGTGGCTGCTGTCTGCATCTGCATTTATCCATTTCGATGAAAAATTCCGTGAATAATAGTGAACTGAATGCGCCTCGAGAGCTGGAGCACAGCAGCCCGAATTGCATTCTCAAACGTGATGCAAAGTACTCAGGAATACCAGATACTGTGATATATGATACATGAATGATATATCCACTACACTACATTCCGGATAGTTTCTATTTCAAGCTACAGCAAAGCAATATAGGAGGCATTTTTAATTTAATCGATTTACAAAAACGGAAAGATGTTACTAAAATTTATTATTGGTTTCAAGAGTAAGTAATATGTATTAATATATTTTTCTGTTGACCGTTTATTAATTGGTTATGTTAATGTATAGAAAATCATACATTAATTTTATTTTATAATATGGCTTACATCAATACAATCGTCACAAATTTTAAATGTACTAACAATCAGATATAAATAATGTGTTGGGCGAGGTTGCAGTTCAAAATGGCGCTTATTGCAATGGGGTCACCGGGTGCATTACTACACTTGAAAAAGGAGTAGTTTGTCGAGGTAGTGGAGGGCACTATTGAAGATGATGTAGTTCTGTCTTATTTTCCTCTTCGTACATTGCTGGAAGGTAGTTAGTAATGGAACTGCTGAGTCGCAATAACTATGGTTGAGACATTGTGACGAATGTTGACCAGAAGATTCTCAAGAACTCAAGAGTCCTGAGAATTGTCTGGTCGCCGATTTGTGCTAGGCCATTTAGCGTTACCCAAGGTGTACCACGAGGAGGAGAACTAGCTCTACACCCCCATGAATTAATGACCCCAATTAATGCATAATTTTCTTATTAATAAATCAAACGTTACTAACCTATTTTTTTGTGAAGGAATAAAATTAGATTTTCCAATTCAGTAAGATACGGTCAACGTAAAAATATTAGCCTTGTTTTTAAAATGTTGTTTCGAAAATGCCAAATTTCAATATTTAATTTTATCCATATGTTTACAGACCGTTTTCTTTTTTTCAAGATATTTGAATACAAACTATGTTCTGCTTTAAAATAATATTAGGAAAATTCGTTCTTTAAACATATAACAAACACACAAGGATGAAATTAAATATTTAAATTTGGCATTTTTAAAACAAGGCATGTGGTACCAGCTATTGTAACAAACACGTATGTTAATTGCCGATTAATGATCTTAACAATTAATTAATAAAAAAAAAAGTACATGTAAGTCCAAGTTTGGTGATCACTGGTAGCCTATCTCACTCAACATATCTGTTGCTTTCAAACCAACGCATGGATACTGACTTGGCATCATAATTTAAACAAGTGTGATTTGGTTTACTTCCATTGTTTTTTTGCTATTTTCGGCATTTTTATACTTGAAAATGGTTACCGTATTTTAAAAAGTAGCAGAAGGCTTGAAAGTAGTGATAACTTACAATAAATGACGTAGGTGAGATGAGGAAATGATATTAAAATTAATTAAAAACTAATATACAGTTTAAAGGTGTAGTTTCAATATAAATAACACATGTTGTAATTTATTACAACGCTGGAGGACCCCATTGAAAAGTTGTTTGTAACCAGAATTTAAATGCTGATTAATATGTTATCTGTCTGTAACTTACAGATTATTTTAAAATCAAAGATGTTTTTATATATTCTTATATTTTATAATTAAATAATAAAAGTTAATCGTACGGATTAAAGATTAGTCTGAATCAGCCAACGAATCAACGAAAAAAGAATCATTTTTATCTTATCTTCCAAATAGATAAGAACAATGAGTAGAAACAAATACAATATACCTTTTTAACATTTAAAATGCGGGGAATGTTTGCCACTGTATCGAATTAAATTTATTTAGTTATTCTGGAAAATAAAATTGTTAGTAATACATGTAATACAGTTGACATTAAAATTTAATATAATAAATACATATAGATACATATCTCCGAACTCAAATATTTCATTTCCGTTCAATTTCATAACAAAAGTGAAAATTCATGATGATAGTAAATAAATCTCTATATAAATGAATTTAATAAACAATGACAAAAACACAAAATAATATTAAAATACCTATTATTAATAAAATGTTTTTATTAAACTGAATGAAATACTCACATTGAATGTATAAATATTGCAGTAGATTTAATTAGCATGCTATTACAAATATTGATTCTTGAAATAAACGTGTTGTCATTTCCCAACAATGAGATTATATCAAATTAAACATTTTGCTCTCGTTCACGGACAGTGCGTGCGCCAGTGTGTCCGCAACTTAACGTGCAGAACTGTACACACTAATATCGCAAGTTAAGTTATTTACTTATTATTTTGTTTAACTTAATTTTGGTTTTATTACTAATGCCCGGTTGCAGAAACGTCAATCAACGCGTTGTTCGGTAAGCGGTTCATCAAAACGAACAAATGTAACGCGATTTTTTGACAGCAATGATTTAAATGTCATAAGAACAAGGAAACTGATTCGAATTTGTTCGATTTGATGAACCGTTAATCGAACAATTCGTTGATGAACGGTTGTGCAACCGGGCATAAATATTAGGAATTTATTGTTATTATACGATAAATAAATTTGTGATCGTTATGATAAATATAAAAAGAAATCTTTGTCTTTTGGAAATAGTTAAAATTATGTAAACATATTTATGAAAAATAGAATTCATGTTAATTTTTAATAATACTTGGTTTTATGTTTCACAATTATTTTATTAGATTACTAGTTTCGCTATAACATTAGCATCATCAGATCTTCTTTATCGTTTAATTATAAATATATATATATATATATATATATATATATATATATATATATATATATATATATATATATATGTCTAAATTATATCAAATAAATATAAAAATGAAATGTCAAAATGTCAATAAATGTTTTTTTAAAATAATTTTTGTTTTTAAATTTTTTGAAAAATTATTTTAAAAAATTACAAAGTTCAAAAATATTAATATACACAAATAAATTATAACATAAATTTTATAATGTTTCTAGAAACTTCATTAATGGTGAATTATTAAGGCTTGTCTGTTCATTTAGAATATTTTCATTATTCTTTATTGCTTTACCAATTTCTATAGCTTCTAAAAAATCTAATCTTGGTCCTTTAGTTTCTACATGTAAAATTTCGGGTTTAAAATTGCTAGTATGATTTTCTTCTATTAAATGATTGGAATCATACTAGCAATTTTAAACCCAAAATTTTACATGTAGAAACTAAAGGACCAAGATTAGATTTTTTAGAAGCTATAGAAATTGGTAAAGCAATAAAGAATAATGAAAATATTCTAAATGAACAGACAAGCCTTAATAATTCACCATTAATGAAGTTTCTAGAAACATTATAAAATTTATGTTATAATTTATTTGTGTATATTAATATTTTTGAACTTTGTAATTTTTTAAAATAATTTTTCAAAAAATTTAAAAACAAAAATTATTTTAAAAAAACATTTATTGACATTTTGACATTTCATTTTTATATTTATTTGATATAATTTAGACATATATATATATTTATAATTAAACGATAAAGAAGATCTGATGATGCTAATGTTATAGCGAAACTAGTAATCTAATAAAATAATTGTGAAACATAAAACCAAGTATTATTAAAAATTAAAATGAATTGTAAGTTTCACCAAGTAAGAGCAGACACAATTAAAGAAAAAAATAGAATTATGAAAATCTCCATTTTGGCATGACGTCCTCCAAATTGCATCTTCAGTCCTTTAAATATGTTGATAAAAAATACAAAATATGGGAGAAGTGTAAAACGAACAATTTATACTAATTTATAAAATCACGATGAGGCGTGGTTTTGCTAGAAACGTTCGGAACTTGTACAATAAAATGAAAATCCGAACGCGGGCCCGTTGTTGAACACCTTACTTAGCTTTTATAATTCTCTAAAAACAATAACAAAACCTATACTTAACGCACAAAACTGGGCCTTAGTTTTCCAAGCATGAATTTTGTGTATTAGGTTAAAATATTTATTTATTTATTTACTTATTTGAACCAAGGCCAACAGGATACAAAGATCCCAATTACAGGTCGATTTTACACAATAATAACAAAAATCGTCACAAGCAAGAAAGAACACATAATAGACACTTAAAAGTAATACAAAAATCCGAGAAGTATATGTTGTTACAGATCACAAACAGTAATTACTTAATGAAACAGTACTCAAACACAAGACATCATTTATTGCTTTACTAAAAATTGTTGAATTAAGCCTATCTTAAACTTAGCAATGCAGTCACCAATAATATCAAGCGTACTAGATACAGAATTGAGAGTAGAACACATTGGTTTTATAGGAGATTTTTGCTCATAATTTGTACGTGATGTTCTGCAGTAAAATGTACGGGTGTTTCTAGAAGTTATTCTGGGTACAGATATAGAAATTGAAGCAGGAATGAATTTTTCTACGAGTATCTAAAGATAGAAAATGTTGTTCGAAAAGTAAGACGTTATAATTATAATCAAAAGTAGAATACCGCTTATTAAGTTAGAAATATAAATATTTTACAAATTTACGTTGGATAGATTCAATTAAATCAATATATTTATTATAAATTGGATTCCAAACTTGAATACAATATTCCAATTTTGATCGTACGCAAGCGAAATACAACTTCTTTATCGTAGATATTTTAGTAAATGTTTGAGAACAGCGCATTACGAAACCCAAGTTTTTATATGCAGATTTAAAATATAAAATGTATTTAAAGAAATTGCGTAAACCACGTCTATTCGGGATTTTTTTTTTCTAAATGATCCCGCGTTCAGGAGTGTAGACACTTTCTTATTTTATTTATCCACTGGATATCATTTTGATTCTTTTTTTAAATCGGCAAGTCACTATATCCAAGAAAAATCTGGTGGGGCCAACACAATACCTCCCGCCATTTACAGCCCAAGTCACAAAAAAGATTAAGCTAAATCCTTATTTTTGGATTAGCTAATTTTACTCTATAATTTTGGCAGTTTATTTCTTATAATATAGTCTAATCTAATCCAAGTAACTATCTTTTTTGATAATAAAATGAATATTAAATTTAAAATACCGGGATAGAATAGTTCACTAATTAAAAAATGAGGATTAGCTTAAAACTTTTTTGTGAATCGTTAATTTTTATTAATCTGAATTTACTTATGCTGGGAACTGTATTGAATTCCTTTCCAATTGTTCTATTTATTTTTTTCTTTTTAAAACGTTACTACTTATTATTATTTTGAAATAATTAGTTCTTTGATATTGACATTTATCTCAAAAAAAATGTCGAAAAAATAACATTTACAGGTATTTTTCGAAGAAAATCTATTTTGAGTTTCAAGTAAAGTGCCTTTTCCGATTATATGATTTACAGTACAATTTAATGGCTTCTTTCCATATTAGAATAAGGCAGAAATACAAGGTTTCAAAATTTACTGAATGATAGTATTTGAGTTAGAGCGGAGGATCCACACATGCATACACACACATCATCGTGAAAATGTTAAAATTGGATTCTAGGGATCTTAAAACGTGCTTATTTACCAAAATCTTGATATGCGATTTTTAGCACTATATACCTCCCTTACCAAGGGTAGCGGGAGGTAAAAAGTGCATCCTATTGAGAACTGCCAAGATGCGACACGACAACTAGCGACAAAAATCAGAACTTTCTCGGAAGAGTACTCTTTGTTTGTTTTTACATGTGTCAACATGAGCGATTTAAATAAATTTTGAAAAAAAGCATATAAATCTTGCACAAATTTTTGTGTTTTTGGATGTCACTCAAAGAGAGACAAAGGTAGATGTTTAGGATTTTATAGTTTCCCTAAAATAGATGATATTTTTGTTGTAATAATAACTCAAGGCGTTGAACAACGAATGGACAGACGCAAGCATGAGAATATATTATTAGGAGTGGGAAGAAAATAACTAATAATATGAAAGTATGTTTCCTTCATTTTATGAAAAATGATTTTATTTTCCCAGGTAACTGGTAAAATTGGAAGTATATAATTTTCTAATCGTAATTGTTACCTATAAATTAGCCTATTTGTAGATACTCAATCTAGCTGAATATATATATATATATATATATATATATATATATATATATATATATATATATATATATATATATATATATGTATGTATGTATGTATCACTTTTTCAAAATAAATATGTTTTACGCAATTTAAGATATTATATGTGATTTTTTAATCAAAAACCACCTCTACTTTATAAATAGAATCGTCAATGGACGAATATATCCCAAAATCTGTTTCTGTTTCATTTAATACAGCCATTCCTAACTGCCACCATAAAATTTGTGCTTTTGTTTTAAAGTGTCGTTTTTATTTAAAAATTGCAATTTAATTCCTTAGTTCTTGCGCGGACATATTTATCCCATCATATGGGCATTTTATTTTGTATCCGAGGCATATTTTGTTCATAATTCCACACTTAATTATATGGTGAGCATACATAACCGTTTCACATGTAAATTGAAAAAACTACACATATGAACTGTAAAACATTAGTCTCAATACATTTATTATCTTCTATTATGCACCAGGAGCTTGCCGTAGCATTTAAAAACCGAAAATGTTCTAGTACACTTTCATTTCGTTTCTTTACATTTATGTTTACATGTTAAACTCACAACAGTACTCTTTCGAGATCAGATAGTGCTGCCTCTATCGGTAATGTCAGTTCTCAATATTACTCTGTCTTAGAATTACTTATATAACTATTTATATTATTATAGAAACTCACTGCCCTTTGAAATCCTATTCAAGTTTGTGGGATTGAATTAGTTTATAAAAACATTTCTTCTGGAGGGGTTATGCAGTGCACACAATCCCACGAGCGACTGCGTCCACAAACGGTTTAATTATGGCACCGGTTTAAGACAAACGGTCCGAACGTTAATTGGGAGCTTTGTGATGTTACGAAATGTGATTTGGCGCGCGGACCAAGTAATGCACTTTGTGAGTTTTGATCCACACTCTCATTACCGGGCCCTGGATGTAAGTTGGTGGGGTGCAGTGGGAGAAAGCTTTGTGTAAGGTCGCCCCTGTATGCAGCAGGAGTATGGAGTACGGGCTTGTGCTTGTAACCCGCAGGGTATTGGGGGCAACTGCAACAGAAATGGATTTAGGGGATTTCGTACTTAATGGGGTAATATGCGATAGTTATGGTTAATATGCACAAGATTTTCACATGCAGATAAGGTACATTGTAGAACATATTCAAATATCTACTGTTTCAGTTGTGTACTTTCAGGAAAATGTTCGATTAAATACATAAATTATAATACTCGTAATTTTTAATGCAGATACGTGGGTCCTTGCTTCAACTAGTAACAAAAAAATTAATGTTCTAAATAAGAATAAATAAATGTAAATATATTGTGTCTCACGAAGAGCGTACCGGATCTTTATTTTAAAAATCATTTAATATTATTTTATGCACAACTGCATTAAAATTGTTTGTGTACATCTTAGTTACCATGGCAGAAATCGAAAGATTACTACACCTGCGGGCGGTAAAATAGCCCGTCCAACTTTTTTTTAATTATTACCTCTCGCTAAGAGAGGTATTGGACTCATGCTAAAAATCGCATATCCAGATTTTAGTGAATAAGCACGTTTTAAGGTCCCTAGAATCCGATTATAACATTTTTACGTTATGTCCGTATGTGTGTGTGTGGATGTTGGATGCACGATTTCTCAAATACTATAAGACTTAAGACATTTTTAACTACGGATTTCTCAATCTTACAATAATGGGAAGGGTTGATAACAATTGGACAACCGGAAGTAGTACTTACACGAAAAAAATCATCTAAATATTATTTATCGAAAATTTATGTAAATACTTATATTAAAGAACGTTAAATTCTTTATTCGTAAATTCATTATTATATCTTCTATAGATTTAGGGATAAAGAAATGCATATAAAATAATTTGATGTAAAAATTCTCAGATCAAACTACTTCAAGGCAAGAAATTCAAATGTTTGTAATTCACACATAAATATCAATGTCAAAAATATTTATGTGCCACTATCAAAAATATTTGTACATCATTATGAAGATTATGAAAATAAATAAAAAGTCAACAACGCAATGGAATATACCTAAAAAAGAATATAAAAGGAATTTGCGAAAAAATGACGAATAAAGAAAAAGAAAAGGAAAGTAGAAAAAAAATTCAAGATATTGAATATAAAGAAAATGTATGTATTGTACATAATTTATATTAAAATAATTATTTTGTAGTGAGACATGAATATATGTATTTGTATTTAAAAATATTTTTCGTTTTATGCGTACAACCAGGTAAAATATCTGGCGAGAGGTTATGTGCTGGCCACATCAGATTTTTTACGAAGAATTTAAAAATAGAAATTCCGTATTTTTTGTTTTGTTGAAATTGTGCTTAATAACGCCTAAAATAATAATTAAAATTTTGGCGCGGAATTTGTGACGTTTGCGTCTCTCCGCCATAAGTAGAGGGATCCGACATACGTTACTATTAAAATGGTAATTTTCAATAATTGTTGCTTAAATAAAAATACGTGTTCATTACAAACTGAAAAAATCTTTACAGTTAATGATAATAAAGGAAGCCAGATTATTATTATATCATTTCAAAATATATATATATATGTATATATATATATATATATATATATATATATATATATATATATATATATTTGTTTGATTTACTGAAAGAATAGTGTTAAATGTTAATTTATGTAAACCTTCGATAATACATATTATACATGAATAAAGATAAACTTAAATAGTCAATTTCCTTTAAGTTTGGAATCACCATCGTAAGGTACTTTTAGAATAGAATATGATTATTTTTCATATGCGTTCGGTATTTATTTTTAATTAATTAATTATTTTTACTGATCAATTATTATTAATTGTATATTTTATAACGACAAGAAATGAAATTGTTTCAGTTAAACTTCAGGCAACCAGTTTCACATATAAGTACACATGTAAACCTATTGACTACCGTAACCATCTTTGACATCACCATTATAAAATGCACCCCTGTTTAACTTTACTCTCCATATTTTTTTACCCTCCTACTCTCTTGTGTAAACCCCAATGCACGCCACTGGCTCATACAATTCTACAGGGGCCCAGCATGTCAAGAGCGCCATGACGACTCGCTACCCTGAGGGATACATGGCCGGTTATTAAATATTTCACTTCAATCAGGACGAATATTGGATTAGGCTTTGTGATGCCATGCTACACAGACCACTTTTAAGTTTACTTAATTGGATGGAATGTATTTTTCTGAAGTAATGGGTTGCTTCGGACAATATTGTGGTGGTTAGTGTTTATAGGATTTATTATATCGTATATCTTGGGGGGTATAATGCAATTGTCGGGCATTCAGAACAAAAAAATAGTTATTTTTAACGGATTTAGATAAGCAAATCATGAATCAATATTAGATATAAACCTGTGTGTCACTGTCAGTATTAATTTTTGAATAAGTATCCCAGAAGTTCGTATATGCTTATTTAGGTAAAAAGTTCAAATTTTAACTGCATTTTATATAATTTATATACTTCTCAATGTGCTGATTCTAAATTTTGAATCTGCAATTCGACATAATTTTTTGTCAATCCAGAAATATTTATGTTCAAATTTTGCCCCACAAATACCCATATTGTGATAATTTATTTGCATCACTATTCGATTCTACAGACATGAGAATACAAATTTTTAGAATTTTTAAATAACTATATATTTTATATTTTGTCCTTGAAATGCCTATTAATCACAAATAAGTAGGTGTACAGTTTACATCCATTAGAATTTTTTACTTTTATCCGTTTTCAGTAAGTTTATACGAATTGAACCAATGGGGGAGTTTAGTCATGTTGAGATGTAATGATTTTTTCACATTACTACAAAACTATACATGCAATATTACTATTAATGCAATAAAAGTAATAAAATATAGCGTCTTTTTTTGTACAAACAATATAAAATTAATTGTTAGTTAAATCGCCCGCAATACGATGACGTATGCATCTTTGTGAAATAATTGCTTCCACAGTCTGAGTCATGAGAAATATTCGTTTTCCGGGAATGGACTGTGTCATATTTTGAGTCAGAGCTCAACGTTTCGCCCGCAGTCGTAACCCAAAAAAACCCGTAGATACCTCGTTCGAAACATTTGCATCTATCCATTACATTAAAGGATTCTCGGATATAATAGGTAGAATTCTTAATAAGAACAGTATTAAGGTCTTTTTTAAAGCTCCACAAAAAATCTCAGAAATACTCTCCCACACTAAAGATAAACGCGAACCCTTGTCGTCACCCGGTGTTTATAGTATTCCTTGTTCTTGCGGCACAGTATACATAGGTGAAACAGGAAGGAGTGTTCACACTAGATTGCCAGAACACAAACGCTGTCTGCGTAATGGTATGGTATTAACATCTGCGGTCGCAGAACACCAACACAACACAGGACATAACATCTTATTTGAAAATTCCCGCATTTTAGCTCCTGTCCCTGAGTTTTACAGACGTAAATACAGGGAAACTTTAGAAATATGGAAACATCCTAATAACATCAATCGGGATGATGGCTATTTCTTGAGCCACATGTGAAAATCGGTAATTCTCGGAACACGACACGCCCAATCTACCATTACGAACTCGATTCCCATTGGTCCTCATCAGTTTTGCTCATCTACCGTATCTTTAGATTAGTATATAACTGTCTTCTCGGCCTTCCTTCGTCACTTGGTTTATTTGCCCTCTAGCGTGGTTTACACGTAGGGTAACCTTGTAAACTGGGCCTCCCTCTCTTGTTGCTTAAACTCGGTTTCTAACGTGGTTGACACGTCGGGTAAACTTGTTTAACACAGTACTATCCCCCTTGCTCCTGAAGATGCCCCATACGACTGCGGGCGAAACGTTGAGTTCTGACTCATGACACAGTCCATTCCCGGTAAACGAATATTTCGTAAGCATCTTTGGTTCACCGTAGTTGTCCGCTAGTTTAGAATGAAAACATGAACGTCTTCTATATTTGATATTGAAACGTCAAATTCAATGTTAAATCGCAAAATATGTAAACGTAAAACCTAGAAAATACGAAAAACACAGAAAATTAAATTATCAAGTGTCTAATGTAAATATTAACAGTTGGCCGTGTTTTGTTTCTGTCTCTTTCTATGAAGCACGTTTTGCGCACGTATATCGAGGCCTAATTCGCGCATAGTTGATGTTATGTACGCTATAATGGCAGGAAGAAAATATTGCAAAAGTTTAACAATTTTTTTCCGGTATTTTTAAAATTTTTACAAAATATAAAAGTAAAAACCTTTTAGATTTAAAAATATTTTAACATATAAAAAAATTAAATATTCGAAAACTCCTCCATTATCAAAAATTGTAAAAATTGTCACATAATTTTATCCGCCGAATCGAATAATGATATCAACAAGTCATTATACCTATTAGTTCATTTTTTGGTTAAGTAGTCGCAAAAGGGATTTTTGATTGTCTTTTATTCCTGAGCTAAAAGCTAAAACTTATTTTTCGTTCATTTTAAAATTACTCGTATCTCACTTATTATGAAGAAAAAGAGAAAAAATGTTCAAACTATTTCTAAACGGGTTTTTACGCACAGTAAAGCTGCGCAATTGGAATTTTTGAAATCAATAATTTTGGACATATCACATATAGATATAATAAATATTTCTAAATGGGAAACTATGCCTAATGAAATAGTTATATTTCTTTCTTATTTTATAAGCTTATCAACGATATGCATACCTTAAATAAAATTACATAAATATACCAGTTTTTAGACATTTTGGACCATAGTCGTTTAACATGGGAAAACAGTTTTTTTCAAATATCACCTGTCCCGCAAAACTATAAAGGAAGTTTTTGATATGGTTAGAAAGATTATTTAATTTGGCATCGAAGAGTATCTAACTACTCCTAATTTAATGGCTTATTATTGAAATATTTGCAAAGGTATAATGCAATTTGACAGTTATTACTTATAATTTATTAAAAACATTAATCATGGAAACATATTCAGTAGCTGAATTGGTTAGGTCGGGGCACCGTAATAATTATTCACAAGTTCAAATCCTGCCCGCCTTATATTTCAGCTACTGTATACGTTTCCATGATTACTGTTTTTAATAAATTATAAATTATAACTGTCAAATTGCATTATACTTTTGCAAATATTAAGCCATTAAATTAGGAGTAGTTAGATACTCTTCGATGCCAAATTAAATAATCTCTCTAACCATATCAAAAAGTCCCATTATAGTCTTGCGGGACAGATGATATTTGAAAAAAAAACTGTTTTCCCATGTTAAACGCTTATATCACGATTTTCAGTGTTTACAATGTATACCGGGTATTCATTTTTTTTATAGGACATAGGAAATACAATGTTAAAATTTTCATTATGCGATAGTTCGTTCCCTATGAATTTTAGAACAAAAGCATAAATACAAAAAAATGTGCTGAAATACAAACTGCATCGAATAAGCTTTAATTTATTGATATAATTCGTTCCTGTCATGAAATAAACGTAAAATAAAATTTATAATTTTTAGCTATTTACAGTGTGCCATGGAAAACAAAACATACAATTCAAACAGTCGTACTGTTTGAGTTTGACAGATGACATTTCTTATTGTCGTAAAGATTTTTTTTAATAATAATAATAATAATAATAATAATAATAATAATAATAATAATAATCGTTTATTGCCCAACAGTAAATAGTACCAATTACAGGACAAAATACAAAAAAAAGAACATATAGAAATTTGATTATGGAGTAGTAGATTTTAAGGTTGGTATCATAATTATTATAAAGCAATGTTTATAAACATAACATCTGAATATTTCTAATTCATGTAGTAAAATATTCGTTTAAAGAAGTACAAAGTGTATACAGTGTGATATTGAAAATATCAATCTTTAATTCCAAATTGTTGAAATTATTGCACATAGTATAGATTGGAGATTTTTTTAATAAATTTGTCTCGCAAGGTGAATTGTAGAAGGTAATAGAAGACCGAGAGTTTATCCTCGGAACAAGAAAATTTATTTTATTCAGTAACAGCGGACAATCTATAATATTGTTCAATAATTTGAACAAGTACATTATAGTATTTTTTATCCTTCTAGAGTCTAATGACTGAAAATTGAATTTTTTAAGCAGTTGGTTGTGGTTTTTACCACGGTTTGGGTATGCCTTATATGCCTTTAAATGTATATATTTCAGGAATTTCCTTTGAACTTTTTCTAATTCAGATTTTTGTTTATCATAGATAGGATACCATACAACTGATCCATATTCAAGTTTTGATCTTACGTAACTTTCATACAGTATTATTACGGAATCGATATTTATAAAGTCTCTGGTATTTCTAATAATGAATCCTAATGTTTTTATGGCCATGTTTATTGTGTTCGAAATGTGCGGAGAGAATGTGAGTTGTTTGTCAAAAAGAATACCAAGATCTTTAATTGTATTTTCTCTATGCAAACAATCATTACCAATATTATAGTTGAATGTGATTGAATTATGCTTCCTGGTATAGGTTACTACTAGACATTTATTAATATTGAGGAATAGATTATTTCTTGAGCACCAAGTATAAATTGAATTCAAGTCATTTTGAAGAACAGAACAATCAGAATAAGATTTAATTTCGTAATAGATTTTTAGGTCATCGGCAAAAAGTAAAACTTGTGATTTTAATTCGAAACAAAGATCATTTATGAATATCGCAAAGAGTAATGGAGCAAGATTTGATCCTTGCGGCACCCCGGACATGACCTTGAAAGGAATGGAGTTAAAACCGTTATGAGAGACGTATTGAAATCTATTTGTTAGATAGGATTTAAGTAATTCAGTCATATTTTTACAAATACCATATTTATCTAGTTTATTGAGTAAGGTATAAAAGTCTATTTGATCAAAAGCTTTCTGTATATCTGTGTATATACAATCCACTTGACCACCCTTGTCGAGGGTTTCATGGGCGAATTGAGAGAAAGTCGCTAGATTCGATATTGTTGAGCGTTTTTCCACGAACCCATGTTGACTTGTTGAAATATATGCTCGTAATGAGTTATATAAAAAGTTATGTAGAATTATTTCAAAAAGTTTTGAGAAATTACATAAGATAGAAATAGGTCTATAATTTGTTATCATGGAACAGTCTCCTTTCTTGAGAATAGGACATATCCTTGCTGTTTTCCATTGTTGAGGGAATTCAGAATTAAGTAAAATTAGATTATATATATATGAAGTAGTGGCTCAATAAAAGCGTATAAACAATCTTTAACGAGATAAGCTGGAATCTGATCAGTTCCAGCTGTGGATTTATTTTTTAATTTTTTGGCAGCTTTAATTAAATCATCTTCAGTGATTTTGTTTAGTGACATATTATTATTTGTTTGGTTGCTTAAAATAGGTGTAGTAAGATTGTTAGGTAATGAGTCTGAGTAAACACTTTTGAAATATGAGCTAAATGCTTCTACAATATCTTGAGGTTTATTTAGAGTAGTATTATTGTGTATTACAGAGTTTGGAATTCTTGATGCTTGTTTTTTATTTTGAACAAATGACCAAAACTGTTTTGGGTCTGTGTTAATACTCTCTTCAGATTTTTTAATGTAATTTAAATATGCAGTTTTAATTTTAAGTTTGATTAGTTTTCTTAATCTTTGAAATTCTTTTAGCTCGTCATCATTATTCGATTTCAAAAATTTTTTGCGATAATGTTCCTTATTTTTGATTAAGTTTATTATCTCCGATGAAAACCAGTGAGGAAATGATTTTTTATTTGTTTTTATTTTATATTGTGGTACACTTTTCATCAAGCATTCATTAATAATGTTATAAAAATCATTTAGTGCCTCATTTACATTATTATGTTTTAATACACTAGACCACTCCAAGTTTAATAAATCTGAATATAAAACAGGAAAATTACATTTCTTAAAGTTGTAACGATTGTTCGCGGCTGTGGGAAAATTATTTGTTTTATTTGCTCTCATTGAAATATATAATTCAAGTGGAGGGTGGTGTTTATCTGCTTTTAATATTTCAAAGTCACATTTTAGTAATTTTACGTTGTTTGGCTCGAAACTATGCATGACTAAATCCAGTAGTCTGTTATTTACATTTGTAATGAAGTTGGCTTGATGTAAGTTTGTAAAATTGAGAAATTGTTTGCATGAAATACTTTTAAAATCGTTTGAATATGGATCATTGAAGGAAGTTATATTAAAATCACCTATTATAATACAATTATTAAAAAAGTCTAGCTCACTGAGTATTTCAAAAAACAATTCAAATTCGGTACTATTAATATTAGGTGGTATATACAGGACTAAAATATATACACAACAATGATTCAAAATAAATTTATGTCGATACAATCTATGGTATTAGTTAATAAATCTAGATTTAGAGTTACTGGCCTTAGTTCGTTTCTTATAGCAATGAGTACTCCTCCACCTCGAGTAAGATGTAGTTGTTCGAGACGACGATCACATCGAAGGACTAGGTATTTATTTGAGAACAGTTCGCTGCTGTTGACACTTTCATGCAACCAGGATTCGGTGAAACAGTAAATATCGTATTCACAGTCAGATGTACCGCACGAAATTGAGTTTGTTTTTGTATTGACACCTCTAACGTTCTGATAATACAGACTTATAGTTTTTTCACTGTTGGGCACTAATCGTTTAAAGACACAATTTTTGGTACATTATTGATATATTTAATTGTAATACTTTTTTCGCCGTTATTAATTCGAGTGTTTAGTTCATTTTTCACGCTTTTATAGTAATCGATTTGTTTTCTAGTACGGTCAAAGGATATGTTAATTTTAGTAAATTTAGGAATGTTCTTAAGTTCGTTAGTATTGCGAATAATGTTTAATACAGTGTTTGCGTTATCAAGGTAAACTTTTATAGGCCGTGACCGTTCTTCATTATATTTACCGATACGGTGGTGTTTTATGTTAGATAGATCTATATCTTTATGCACGGCTTTAATTATTTCTTTAACAGTATTATTTTCTTGAGTTATACGAGTGGATTTATCTATTTCCGAATTAATTTCGTTTAGTCCGAAAATAACAATATTGTTTTTTCTTTTTTCACGCTCTGTAATCTCCGATATTACATCCTCAAGATTGAACGCGACCTCTGATTCAGGGACAGAAATATTGTTTTTGAGAGCTTTTAAGTGATCTATTTCATTTTGAAGTTTTAATACAGATTCGCACAGAGTATTTAGAACGTTATTAAATGTTTTACAACTGCTGCAGTTCCATGAGATGGATTCCTCGCTTTGAATTAATTTTGCTGCAGTTTTAGAAATTCCGACACAGGTATGCAGGAATGTCTTTTTACAAATACTACAATTTAGCACTTTACTCTGATCGATTTCTTCATTACAACAATTGCAAACATATACAACCATTGTAGCTTATAAGTTGAATAGGCAGTTAGTTTATGTTTTGTTTAAAAAAAGAGAAAGAAACAAAACTCGTTGCTTGGCCACTGACAACGTGCGGGGATCAGATTAATTAAAATACTCTACTGCTTGTCGCACAATCAGCACTGTTCAGAGTAGATTTGGATTCAAAATGTCTATTTTATTAAATGTAGAGCAGGAGAACACTTTCATCACTTAAGAATTTCACACTTTGCATTAAACTCTTTACACTGATATAACTTTGGTATAAGATATATGTTTAGATACCACTAAAATTTTGAATTTTGCGGAGCTCCAAAGAAACACAACTAACACGATCCGCTACTCACAACTAAACTTTTAATAATTATTGCCCTCATTTAAATTATTTATCAGTAATTATGGATACACTTACTATCTCTGAAAAATTCAATGGATAAAATGGTATTTGGCTGGAAATTCGTTAATCAAGTGAGAGATTTATTTAGTGCATTATATCAGGCCCGGCCTATTCCTGCACGTGGGACTATTAGCAAATTATAAACCTTTTTAATGAAAAAGGAAGTGTTATTCCTCTTTGTAATAACATAATGACAATGACAAATGTTTTGTTTTCCATGGCACACTGTAAATAGCTAAAAATTATAAATTTTATTTTATGTTTATCTCATGACAGGAACGAATTATATCAATAAATTGAAGCTTGTTTGATGCAGTTTTTAATTCTGAACATTTTTTGTATTTACACTTTTGTTCTAAAATTCACAGGGAACGAACTAGCGCGTAATGAAAATTTTAACATAGTATTTCCTATGTCCTATAAAAAAAGTGAACACCCGGTATATTAAAATAGCATTTTCCGGACTTGATATATCTTTTATAAACAATTACTTACTAGTAATATGTAAACATAAACAGGGATAGTCATGGGAGAGTTACTTTGAAAGTCCGCTTATTTGCAACCCAAAATATACTAATTTCACAGACACTTGATACCATATTTCCTACTATTATGCATATTTCATTTTTAATGTCAAAATGACAGGAACATCACTAGACAGGCAAAGCAATCATGGATTAAATATTCAATTTTTTTTAAGAGAGCAATCTAAGACGCTGTTTAGATTGTATTTCGGGTTTGAAACAATCGTACTTTGAAAGTAACTCTCCCTGTAGCTATGACGTTTTTCTTTAGAAACATCCCCACTTATAATCTATAGACTCTTTAATTCTACTATGCCTTTAATTTGTATTGTTGAAACTTTACTCCTATATAAAGCACCCCTGTACTATTAAGTCTATTTTCTCAAATCATATTCGAATCATCTTGTAATTCGCATAATAAGATTTTTTGCTTGAGATAGGTAAACAAGGTACCATGGCCCCTTTGTTTGAAGTCTTGTCTTGTAACTAGGTATTTTCTCATTAGGGTAATTCAGTTTCCTTGGGGTGGCCGCGAGATGTTCATGGTAATGAGTGAGTAATTTGTGAATATATTTTCTCCCTACGAGAATTCCCAGTCGGGGAGACGTGCAAATGAAGTATTGTCGACTCACTAGAAAAAGGGGGGAGGGGCGGGGGGATTGCTTCCGGAGATGCAGAATTGGAAATCAACCTGCATAAAACAACATCATTACACGAGTAATATGCGTAGTTGTAGTACCCTGGACAAATATTGTCGTAGCCTGGTCTACAAATATTATTTTTCTAACTACATACATTACACTCGTATGTGTATGATTATAATCAAATTTAAAGAAAACTATGAGATTATCTACTGTTACCAGCCCCACCGACTCAGTCAGTCAAATTTGTCAGCTAAAAATAGTGATGCACAACGAGGCGAGAGTACTCTCGCATCTCGTCTCATCTCGTCTCGTTGCATTATGCGAGACGAGAACGAGAGCGAGATTGCAGTTTAAAATTCGAGGCGAGATTGATATAACAACTGCGAGACGCGAGAAATCTCGCGAGATTCTCGCGAGAGTCTCGCAATAAAAAGTATTTGTAATTTTATTTAACTCAGAAATTCAATGAAAAGTGCACCGTACAAGAAGTGGAGTCAACGCTAATTCGTGAATAAAATACGTGGAAAATTATATGAATTCACTATATTATTGAGTCTATCTAGAGTCGAGTGGTATCGGTCCCAGAGCGAGGAAATGCAAAATAAAGACAAAATCGGTTTTGCATTTAATAGAACTAGTTTTCTCCAATATTTCAGTCCCGAATTCATCCCAGTTAAAACCACGGTTAACATATTCTTGCCGCCCCTGAAAAGTAAAGCATATTATATTAAGCGTCGGTGGGAGCCAAAACGGAGAGAAGCGGAATGATTGGTTGCCGGCGGGTTACCAATGTAGCGGTTTACAAAGTTACAAAAAAGAATTGTTTAATGTTTTAATTCGTTTTACCGATGATAGAATGTATTAACAGATTTTCGTATAGAAATAGTTTAGAGATCACAATTTGGTGATAAACTGGATATTTTACAGGTAAATTAATTTATTTACCAACTTATCACATTTTCTAGTGACCGTTAATGAATAAACATTATGTTTGTATTGACATAATTTGGTGACCAGAATTTAGTGTTATTATATTATTACTTATACGACTGCAAATACACGTAACTTGTCTTTTGTAGTTAAACTGTTACGTAAATACATAGTGCGCAAGCGCTTTTTTTTAGCGAGACTCTCGCGAGATTCTCGTGCGAGAACGAGACGCGACCCAAAAAAATGTGCGAGAACGAGAGCGAGATCGATATTACAGATCAGAAAACGAGACGAGATCAATATTTTATATTTCTCGTCTCGTCTCGCCTCGCGTGCATCACTAGCTAAAACTGTCCTAAACTGCTAGTTTCCTCTTCCACTAACAAAGACACCCCCTTGCTCCTGGCCAATTTAAAATCCAAGACCAGAGGTTGAAAATTCTTAAGGAATTTTAAAAAGTTATTTCAAAATACCTCTGGCCCTGGATTAGGAATTCTATCATTTACAAGAAAAGGTTTACGCCTGCAGACGAAATTTAAAGCTCGATGCGAAGCGGAGGTCTTTTATTCGTCCAAGGGTGTAAACTTTTTTCGGTCTGATGTAAGTACAGGTGTCGCATTTTTGATGTTTTTTAAGGTATCTGGGGTAATATTAACGATAAATCAAAACCGTTTGCATATTGCAGGGTCAATTTTTTGAGGAAAGTCTAATAGTCACCACAGGAATTTTCGATCGCCTTTTGTTTCTGAGCTACAGGCAAAAACTCTTTTTTCGCTCATTTTGAAAATGTTTTTTAGATAGAATATAAAGGCGTAATTAGATTTTTTGAAAACTTAACAATTCTCGAGATATAGTACAAACTTATGTTTTTACTTCCTTGTACGACGTAAAGGAAGTATTGTAATCGCGAAAAATTTAGGTTTTGAGTTTTCAACGGAAATATCCATTTTGACCATTCCTGAATCCATTCTGAGTAATTTCGTCGTGACGTCTGTACGTATGTACGTACGTACGTACGTACGTACGTACGTATCTCGCATAACTCAAAAACGGTAAGCCGTAGAAAGTTGAAATTTTGTATTTAGGACTTCTATAACATCTAGTTGTGCACCTCCCTTTTTGGTCATTACATAATTTCCAGAAATGGTACTTTATTTGAAGCCTGTAATAGAGTTTAATGAAAAACCATATTAAAATATAAACCAAAACGTTTCAAATTTGGTATATAAGACTTCTATATCAATTGGAATAATATAGCAGATTTTGGTTAAAATAGGCTAACCGGAAGTGATATATTACCTGAAGTTGTTAACAGTTTTTCTTGAATAAAATGGTTTCATTTTGATTTTAGAAATAAATGCTTCAAATACGAGTTTTAGAGAATTAAATTCTGCGTCTAGCACATCAAATATTATTAAATTAGCCCTTTGTATAAGCGAGATATGTAAATTTAAAACTTATATACTTTTTGGTTTTTGTAATGAAGCTTGCTATGGATTAGAACAAAAAATAACAAAATAATAAAAATTAGATGTTAATGTCAATTTACGTCAAACACGTGCAATTTTATAATTGGGTCTATACTTCATCTTCATATTGGTCTTGCGTACAAGGAAGTCGTGTTGTGTCCACATCAGATTTTTTTAAATGGGAACCTATGTTGGAAATAGTCTCGTCTTTTTGCTTAATCTATAAGCTTTATTATTATTATTATTATTATTATTATTATTATTATTATTATTATTATTATTATTATTATTATTATTATTATTATTATTATTATTATTATTATTATTATTATTATTATTATTATTATTATTATTATTATTATTATTATTATTATTATTATTATTATTCTTTATTTTCACTTTCATAGGTACATAAATTATATATACGGCCTTTTAGGCAAGTATATACAATATATCAGAGTTCAACGTACAATACATATTACATTTTAGTATTTTATTTTTGAAATTTTGTCCCGCTGGTGATGTGAGCCTACCCAATCTTCTTCTTCTTCTTCTTCTTATTATTATTATTATTATTATTATTATTATTATTATTATTATTATTATTATTATTATTATTATTATTATTATTATTATTATTATTATTATTATTATTATTATTATTATTATTATTATTATTATTATTATTATTAGTATTATTATTATTATTATTATTATTATTATTATTATTATTATTATTATTATTATTATTATTATTATTATTATTATTATTATTATTATTATTATTATTATTATTATTATTATTATTATTATTATTATTATTATTATTATTATTATTATTATTATTATTATTATTATTATTATTATTATTATTATTATTATTATTATTATTATTATTAGTATTATTATTATTATTATTATTATTATTATTATTATTATTATTATTATTATTATTATTATTTCCTTCATTACCTTCGTTCACAGCTACACTAGCTGCGTTCTCAAATTTTTTAACAAGTTTAGAAATTGTTGCTGTAATAGGAATTGGTGTATTTTTGTACTTTATAGAAAACAAATCACGTATTTTTCTAAAACTATTTCCACAATAATAATTTTTTATAACGAAAACTCGTTCCTTATTCAAATAAACATACATTATTAAATAAACTTTTTATTAGAGCAAATTTCTAAAATTTGACAGAAATTGAATGACATTATTATGTTTAAACATTTGAGTTATAAGTCATGGCTATTGCTACAAATATCCAGAAATTTTGAAATTTCTTTTTAAAATTGTGAAGAAACCAAAAACATAATAATAAATGTAAATACATTTTTGTATGCAATTTTTAATTCTGAACAATTTTCTACTCTACAGTTTTTGCCGTAAAATGAACAAGAGAGCAGGAAATTGCAAAAAACCCTATGTTCACCCCTAACCGCCACCACCCTGTATAACAAGTCTACATTCTTTTCTTTTAAACATTAATAAAAGACAAATTATTAATTTATTGAGGTGAAAATATTGGAAATTATTAAGAAACAAATGAAAAAATCTCTTACAGATCACCATTTGCATATTTCTAGTATTTGTTTCAGTTTTACTCATTTTTTCAATTTATTTACTTCAAAGGCATATTAAACCGTTTTTTTCGGATTGCGTCAAAGCCAACTAAAACGTAGATAAATAGTAATTTAACTAACCTCAAAATAATTAGTTAAAAATAATTTTGAGAACACAGTTAATAGATATAGAATCAAAATAAACAATTAAAAAAATCAAAACTTTTATCTCATAACTCGAAATCTAGCAGTGATAAAAAATTTGAGCATAGTCGTTCGAAAGAAAATAAAAAACTGTCCTAAAGAAGTGCAAACCAAAATTCCATATTGTTTCACATTTAGAAGTTTTTTTTTTATGTAAAAATCAGCAAAATTTGATTTTTTGCATTTATCTAGTGGCGTATGCATTTTTCGGGAAAAACAAATACATCTTTAAAATGGTCTACTAACGGGGCAACTTTGCCCCAATTTAACCAACTTCGTATCTCTTATAGTTTCCGAGATCCCAATGGTGCGCCTGGAAAAACGGACACCGTGTATTATGTTCACTGAAGGAAGTAACTTCAAATAAAGTTTTCTAGATAATTAGAAATAAGAGAAATTTGAAAATTAGTAGTTTCATCTGACTTAGTAGAAAATATTGAACTACATTTTAAATTACGAGTGGTGGAGCTTCATTATTCGCCTAGTAATTATAGTTTTGCGTTCTGATGTCAATTAAAATCTGATACTTTGTAAGATTTACGAGAGTTACAAAAGTGTAATTAAAATGTAACTTATAAAGTTGACGTCCACTGCTCTTCCTTGTGCGTTATAGCAGAATAGCATGTTATTAGACCATAGTCATATATCGTAGTAATTTAAATCATAAATGTATATAGTTCCGAAAATAGAGACTTTCTCGTAATGAATGCAACATACACAACTGTGCTATCATTTTGTAATAAAAGCCTTTAAAATTAAATGCATTATCACAAATATAATTTTTTAAAGTCAGTGTATATCAGAAATAGTCGAAAAGTGAAAAATATGTCATTTTATAGCACCAGTTCTCCATTAGAAAGTAACAAATCAATGTTAAAAGTGGCATATCATCGTTAAGCTCGTTTACCATGGTCGTAATAATATTGTTAACAAACAAAAATAAACATGTAATAATTTAAGTCCGATCAGGCAAGGTCATGCATGAATTGTATGAATTAAGATTTTAGCTCCGCCTATTCTGTCAACTCCAGTATTGTTGTTTACTTAGTTTTTATGAGGGTACATAAGATACTACTGTTATTTTATTATTATAAAAATGTTACAGCAAAAGCATTCAAAATTCAAAACTAAATCAACTGGTGAGTTTATTAGCCAATGTAAAACCAAATATGTGAAAAATACAATACTGACACAATGTCAGTGACACTGACAGAAAATAACGTTTTCACACTCCCGAGCCTAAGAGCGATTCTAATCACTCATTTCAGGAACTAAAGTTCAAATTCAGTCCCAGAGGGCTTAATTATGAAAAAAATCCCTGGGGGACTAAAGTAAAACTAAACAAGATGTTTCCATAACATCATATAGTATCTGCACTACATTTTGAGCAGGCGTTGAGTTTAAATTTAAACAAATTTTTTGACATTTGTATTGTCAAATTGTAAGATTAATTTCTTTTACACTAATATGGTTCCATTTGATACGGGAATGCGAAAAATAGCGTATATACCACAGGACTAAAGTGCATTCAATCCCTCAGGTGATTATTTATTATTAATAAACTTAACCCACGGGATTGAATATGCACTTTAGTCCCTGAGTATCTTAATACTTAAATATAATAATATGCTATATTCGTACGACTATGAATCAAGATAGTATATCTGAATTAATAAAATTACATTACAGGTAAAGGATTGTCAACAATGAGCATCGTTTTAAAATGGAATGTCCTAACTTAGTCGAAACAATATGAATTTTTGAAAGACAAGTGTGTTATATTTATCCTTATCGCACACATTTCTAGTCATTGCAAATTTTGTCATAACATTCGTTTTCAATGATGCAAAAATATCCCATCTCATTATTGTCTAAGTTTTTCGGGGTGTACAAATTATTTTCTACTCACAGATTTCTATGACATTACGTTTGTAGGTAGCTGTCGTGAAGACAACACCACAAAGGTCATTTTGTGGTATTTGAAAATTGGATATAATTTTAAAATAAAAATTTGACGATTATTATTAACTAAACTTAATAAAATACAGAAAAGAATAATTGACTATAGTTCCGATTCCGAGTATTATACTCTCCCAACAACAATTTTAACAATTTCTTAGTGCAATTTTCATGCCAACGTTAAGAGCCCCTAAGGTGACGCTTGACATGAGACTTCAGCGGAAGAAATACATTATTTATTATTATTCGTGTCCAAGCCATATAGATAATATAAATAAATAATACATAATAAATATATAAAACATTACAACACATATTTCTCACTCCTTAGATACTAAAGTGACCGATTTTCGGTAGCGAAATACCGCATCCGGACCAAATGGAATTGGTTATATAACTGAGCTTGTTGTTATAACCATATAAATAGTCAAATTTGGTAATTATAGAAATAGGCCTTATGCATCGCTCGGCATTAACTAGGACGGAGAGGATGCATCTTCTCCGAAGATTCTCTCATTCATGCCAGAGGAAAAACCGTCCGCTAAAACTGGCAGAGAAGTGGCCTATCTACATAGTATTCATCCAAAAAATGCCCAATTTAAAGCAGCTGGTGTTGCCTTAGCCAGATCTGCTCTCGTGCATTCCTCTTCTAAATTGGCGCACGTGAGCAGGTGGACCATTGTTTGTTCTTACCCACAATGACATAAAGTGGGTTCTGCTTGGTATCCCCAATTGAACATGTTTACTGCACATTTTCCTAGTTGACTTCGTAGACGATTTAACGATTTCCAAATGGGCCATTTCTGATCATTACGTAGTAGTAGTTTCTCATCTGGAAGGATACCCATTAAAATAATTGAAATATATGAATAAAAATAAACTAATATACCCAGAAATCGGTAATTAATGAACCAAAATGATACGTTAAATTATATTTATTTTAATGAATATAGTAGTAAAGCTTCCAACTTTTATTGTTGGCAAAAGAAAAGAATCATTGAATAAAAACCAATTCCTTCAGATTCTATAGCCGACCTCTACCATTTGGCAATTTGTAAAAAACCTGCTCGGTTTCATTTGGAGTTAGGTACTAGGTATAAGAGTATTATTTATTCATCAGCAAGAGAAACAAATTTCTTGAAAGCGTGTATTTTGTGGAGTGATTTTTCATTGAAAGTTAGCAGTGTACTTTGACTTTCATTTCGGCTCTTTCATGATCCTTTTTACAAAATGAAAAGCAAGCTGAACTGTATGGTTTACACACTTTCGCAAACAAACCGCCTAATTGGAAGTCGTCAAAAGATCAGAGCGGGAAACGATGATCAAATGTGGACAGCAAGTGCACGGGGTAACTTAGACGAGCCAGGAGGCACAATCACAATGCTTTACTGCTTAATCTTGTCCGAAGCAGATAATAGTATATTAAATAACGAGTTTTATAACACATGTTTGTTTTTCGCATGCGTCAAAATTTTGGGTAGTTTTCTAACAATTGCGAAAAAAGTCTTATAAAATGAGTCCTATTTTTTTATATTTTGCGTCTTTAAATACTAAAATATTAAAAAAAAAAAAAACGCCATATTAAACCATGTTGATTTAGGGAAATTTGTATGTGGTAACAATGGATTAACCTTTATTCAATTTTTTGAAAACTCATGTGAGTTATGTTATCTGGTACCAACTTTCTAAAACAAAAAAGCTGCGTATCGAAATGAAGGCTTTTTCGATATGCAATTGGGTTTCGTAATGACTTCATTACGAACGCAAAATATAAAAATGTACTTTGTTTTATAATTTTCCTATAATTATACACCCATAATAAATACGATAATAATTTTAATAATAATAAAGTCGTTAATTAAAAACTTTATAAAATAGTTATTTATGATGTGTTAAAAATGACATTTTATTTTGTGAGAAGGAAGTTTTCAACACGACGCGAAGCGGAGTGATCTAAATCTTCGAAACGAAACAAAATCACTTTTAACACGTATATCATACACTATTTTTTTCTACAAACACTATTTTTTCATTTAAATTTCTATTTGTTTTTCTATTGTCATTACCAAGGTAACTAATTTACTTTTAACATTAGCGTTAAACGTAATAATGATCTGTTACTTTTTAAAATAAAATGACATTTGTAACTCTAAAACCAAATATTAAAAAGCCTACTTTTAGTAGATTTGTAGAAAAAAAAAATCATTTTATAACATTTTTAAATGATTTTGTTCATTTTTACCTATAGGTGACGGAAGGTATATTGTCCTTTGGTCAAAAAATTCGGTGGTGAGTTTCTGATGAATAACCACGTTTTAGGGTCCCTAGAATACGATTTTACTATTTTTACGATGATGATGATGATGATGTGTGTGTGTGTGTGTGTGTGTGCGTGTGCGTGGGCATGTGTGTGTGTGCGTGGGCGTGGGCGTGTGCGTGTGCGCGTGTTTGTGTGACAAAATTTTCTAATGCGATAACTCTAATACTACAAATCCAAAAATTATAATTCTTTCGTATTCCTCTGATTAGATTTTGGTTATAACTGGTCAACCGGAAGTACCCTCATTTGAAGATTTTAACAGTTTTTCTTGAAAAAACGATGTTAAATATAATTTTTTTCACATTTAATGTTATTATAAATATTGAAGAATATTTTTGAATGCATTTTATACTTCATATTAAATGGATATAGAGTTAAAAAATTAAAAAGAAATTAAATATCATATATTAGCCAGCTATGTTTGTGTTATAATTTTACTGGAAATATAGAAACTTTCTGTATGGAATTTGTATAAAATACATACAACTGCCTTAAGGTAATGTACAAGAAATATAATCTTTTGCAAGGAACTTTCTGTATGACATTTATACAAAATACATAGAACTGACTGAAGGTAATGTGCTGGTCACATCAGATTTTTATTAGTTTTTTACCTTCCGTCACCTTTAGGTAAGGAAGGTATTGTCTTTGGTCAAAAAATTCGGTGGTGAGTTTTTGATGAATAAGCACGTTTTAGGGTCCCTAGAATACGATTTTACTATTTTTACGATGATGTCTGTATGTGTGTGTGTGTGTATGTATGTATGTGTGTGTGTGTGTGTGTCTGTGTGTGACAAAATTTTCTAATGCGATAACTCTACTACTATAATTCCAAAAATTATAATTCTTTCGCATTCCTCTTCGTTACATCCATGTGAAGAGCTGATTAGATTTTGGTTATGATTGGCCAACCGGAAGTACCCTCATTTGAAGATTTTAACAGTTTTTCTTGAAAAAACGATGTTAAATATCATTTTTTCACATTTAATGTTATTATAAATATTAAAGCATATTTTATTCTCTATACGATTTGAATGCATTTTATACTTCATCTTAGATGCATATAGAGTTAAAAAATTATAAAGAAATTAAATATCATATATATTAGTCAGCTATGTTATAACTCTGGAAACAGCTGCTATATTAAGAAAATTCTGATTGAAAGGTGTCAATTACTTAGTTTACATGCAGTTTTGAAACCGTTTTTAAAACGTTTTTAGTTTTGAAAACGTCATGTATACAGTGTCAAAACGGTTTTAAATTATCTCAAACCAAAACTAAAATTCATGGGTTGGACTTGAAAACTAGTTTCGAAACTACTCATGTAAACACTTAAAATTCAGTTTCGATACTGCGCATGCGTAGAGAGCATAACGTTTCTGTCGCTTTGTGTTACTAACTTTCAAATATACAGTTGTGTAGTTTTAGTGCGTAGTGGTACGAAGTATAAAAAAATAATTGGAATAATAGCAAAACGCAGTATTTGGAGTGAAGAGGATCTGTCACTTACATCAGCTAAATGCGCATGCGCCGAAACTGATTTTAAATCAACTTTTAAACTTGTTTTGAAATCTACATGTAAACAGTTTGGCATAATTTTAACTGAAAACTGAAACCATTTTCAAAACTGCATATAAACGTAGTAAATGTCAAGTGCAGTTGACAGTATGTAGGTGTTATAATTTTTTACTGGAAATATAGGATATTTTGCTTTCTGTATGGAATTTGTATAAAATACATACAACTGCCTTAAGGTAATGTACAACAAATAGAATCTTTTGCAAGGAACTTTCTGTATGACATTTATACAAAATACATAGAACTGACGGAAGGTAATGTGCTGGCCACATCAGATTTTTTAAAATATATTTTCGAATTGTTTTTTCTCAAAACCTGACTTAAAATCAACAATTTCTTCTGATATGCTAAAGACAAACACTACTATGCTATACTTTCAGATTAGTTTTGTAATGATTCTGTAATTATTAAATTTCTTTAAAAAAGTCTGTTTATTGAAGTACGCGGTTTATGGTTTATTACGCTCTATAGTTCGAGGTTCGAGTCCACTCGCCTCACATTATGAGAAACAAATTTTATCAAAAACCAAGCAAAACACCATTTGTAATTATATAGTCACCAAATTAGTCTCATTCTGTATTTGAAAATATTTTTGTAAGGGGTTGGAGATCCTTTTTAACAAAATAAGGAAATATATTCATAACATCATTACGATTGATCCATAAATTACAGAAGGAAATTCAACAACTTGTATTTATTGTTAATTACCTATACGTTTCTTAAACGTAAATTCTAATAAATTGGAAAAGTTAATGTTGCTAGTTTAATGATTTTTCGAGTAAATGATAGAATAACAAAAAATGAAATATAAAAGTTCTGATGAACAAATATTTTTGCGCAGTGCGATAGTGTACATATAAAAGTTTCTTTTTCTGTGAAGTGCACTATGTAATATTAATGTTTGAAATCCCTGTATGCAGTGTTTAAAAGCACGACCTCTGGTTATAAGCCCTTGGAACGATCAACAGAGAAAAATGAAAGAGAGTACATGAATATGTATTGAATGAATGAAAGTGGAGGAAGCAGTGGCAGAGCAGGGTGAAGAACACGTTTTTCATTTAGTTTAAGTGCCGAGCAAACACGAATTTGTAACTAAAGTGTATTTAGAGCTCCCTGCCCTGTGTCACCCGTACGAGTAGAGCTAGACAACTGCAACTTCCCTCAAAATTAGTAATACAATGCCGTGACATCACTTGCAAATTTCATTTACAAGTGTAATGTTACACACTATTAGTGAGATGGATTTACTTATTGAGGGCTCTTGCATCATCGCACTATGGAGCAATTACTGTAGAACAACCTTACTAGGTTTGGAGGATAGATTGACTACTTATACGTAATATTATATTTATTTATTTGAATAAATACAATGTCCAACAGGCTACAAACCCTTTCTTGGACAAGGAATATAAATACATACAAATAAAGTATAACAATTACTAAGTTTATATGCAGTTTTGAAACCGTTTTTAAAACGTTTTTAGTTTTGAAAACGCCATGTATACAGTACCAAAACGGTTTTGAATTATCTCAAACCAAAACTAAAATTCATGGGTTGGACTTGAAAACTAGTTTCAAAACTACTCATGTAAACACTTAAAATGCAGTTTCGATACTGCGCATGCGTACTGAGCATAGCGTTTCTGTCGCTTTGTGTTACTAACCTTCAAATAAACTGACAGTTGTGTAGTTTCAGTGCGTAGTGGTACGAAGTATAAAAAATAATTGGAATAATAACAAAACGAAGTATTTGGAGTGAAGAGGATCTGTCACTTACATCAGTTAAATGCGCATGCGCCGAAACTGATTTCAAATCAATTTTTAAACTTGTTTTTAAAACTGCATGTAAACAGTTTTGCATAATTTTGACTGAAAACTGAAACCATTTTCAAAACTGCATGTAAACGTAGTAAGTGTCAAAACGGTTTTGAATTATCTCGAACCAAAACTAAAATTCATGGGTTGGACTTAAAAACTAGTTTCAAAACTACTCATGTAAACACTTAAAATTCAGTTTCGATATTGCGCATGCGTACAGAGCATAACGTTTCTGTCGCTTTGTGTTACTAACCTTCAAATATACTGACAGTTGTGCAGTTTTAGTGCGTAGTGGTATAAAAAATAATTGGAATAATAGCAAAACGAAGTATTTGGAGTGAAGAGGATCTGTCACTTACATCAGCTAAATGTGCATACGCCAAAACTGATTTCAAATCAATTTTTAAACTTGTTTTGAAAACTGCATGTAAACAGTTTTGCATAATTTTGACTGAAAACTAAAACCATTTTCAAAACTGCATGTAAACGTAGTGAATGTTAAAATAAATTAAGCATTATCTTATAAATTAATATTTTTAATATTATGAAGAACCTTAGTCACATTATTATCAAAAATTTCAAAAGATTAACATAAAGAGTTGTAAATTTTGCATAAATTATTGATAGGCGAGCGTGAAGCTATTGGCGAAAAAACTGAACTATAGATGGCAGACCGGACGGTAGCAAGATGGCGGAGGAATAAGGATAGTTCTCTCATTCCTTACTGCTGGCAATATGCATTTCAAAGTGCAAAGTATTTAATATGGAGAAAATTAACATAAAGTTAAGTTATATTTTTGAATACATTGCTTCTGCATGTCCTATAAAGGAAGACGAAGCAGTTTTTAAGGCTGTACATGTATTGCTTTGTGGAATAAAATATTATGGACCAGGTGCAATACTGGGATCTTGTTTAAAAACCAGTCATTTGAGTGGAGATCCTCATGTCATTGAAATTTTATTAAATGAATATAAATTACTGGAAAGCAAATTTAGTTGTAGAGCAGAATTGGGATGCAAATGCAAACATATTTTTGCAGTTTTGTTGCATATAAAATGGATAGTACATTTATTGTTTTACAACAAAAGTTATCATTATTACTACGCTATTAATTTATTTGTTTATGGGTTTCTGTATTACAAAGAAGCAGAAATAGAAAAATTGTTGTATAGATTTGGTATCAGTAAGGGGAAAACTTATTAAAAAGGATGATAAACAATATAGTTTGCTATAAAATTAGAAGAAATTTGGGATCCAATTTAAAAAAGGAAAAAATAGAACCGATTGGAGACGTCAAAACTATAAGGGAAGAAAATTTCAAGATCATATTTTGTCACTTGGGATATAGTGTAAAATTACACTTTCTGACTAGTAATTACTTGCACTGAGCAGTATCTATGGAATTTACTGATCATTATTTAAACCTGAAAATGTAATAGACACTATATATCTCACATTATTTCACAACAAATATAAAATAAACCTGTTTAAAATTACATACGTTTCAAAGAAGCTATATTTCTCTTTTGTCAGAACAAAACTTGAATATTGTCTTCAAGTTTGGAGTCCAATCTATAATAAATACCAATGTATACTTGAGTCTGTTCAACGAAAATTTGTGAAATTTTGTTATTTCAAACTTCATAGACGGTATCCCAGTTTTGAAACTGACTACAACATCTTACTTACAGAAATTAATATAGTCTCACTCAATAAGCGGAGAAAAATTCAGTTATCTCTATTTTTATATAAAGTTTTACATTGCATCGTGAATGATCCAGTTATACTTGCGAAAATACCAATATATGTTCCTAGACATAATTCTCGTATTAAAAAAACTTTTCACTGCAGTATAGCGCGTACTAACTATGAATTAAAATCACCAGTTAGAATGTTATGTGAAAATTTTAATACCCTGCCACATTACATTGACATCTTTTTTGGCTCGTTCGTGAAGTTTAAGAATGCTGTATATTGTTACTATGGGGTATAATGCTTCAAATAATTATTTTGTTATATGTGTGCTGTGAAAACCAATATTATATTTATTTTGTTATTACATTGCTACTTGTGCTAATTAAGGTATTTTTATTGCTTTTTTATATAATCTACCTGTAATTGGGATATTACATCCTGTAGGTCAGATTGATAATAAATAAATAAATAAATAAATAAATAAATAAATAAATAAATAAATAAATAAATAAATGTATACTATCAACGTTTCCTTATTCCTCTAGTTCACAAATCTGCCACCAGACGTCACGCACTTTGAATTTTTTCGCCAATAGGGTAAATAAAAAAGGAGTGTAATGTCTGGTAGACGAGTAGAGTAGGTACACGAAAATTGAGGAAAGAATGAGATAAAAGATCATCGATACAAGATTGAATTAATTTATTCAAGTGTATTATACAAATTTTAATTCTGCGTTGTTCCAAAGTATCCATTTGAAAGATTTAATAAAATGTTATACGTTGCGTCTCTAGGAGGATAATAATTCATAATTTTATAATAAATATCTCAAGAATTTTTTCTGGACTGCTTCAATAGCTTTAAATTGAACATTATAAATTGGATACCATATATATTTGTACAGTATTCCAATCTAAATCTAATAAGAGAGTAATACAAGGTAAATATTGCTTGTATATTATTAAAATTACGCTTATTTCTAGTAATGAAACCCAGTAACTTATTCACCTGTGCAAGAAAATTATCAACATGAGGATTAAAAGTTAATTTCACATCAAATATAAAACCCAGGTCTGTAGTAGTCGCATCTCTGAGTAAAATAGTATTATTAATATTGTAGTCATAATTAATTGTCGATTGCTTACGCGAAACGATAATACTTTGCACTTATTCAAATTTAAACTAATTCTATTATTAACACACTAATGATAAATATTATTCAAATCATTTTGTAATGAATCACAATCTTCATCATTAATTATTTATCTGTAAAGTTTAAGATCGTCAGCAAAGACACATATCGTACCAAGTACCCTCATTTGAAGATTTTAACAGTTTTTCTTGAAAAAACGATCTTAAATATAATTTTTTCGCATTTAATGTTATTATAAATATTAAAGAACATTGTATTCTCTATACGATTTGACTGAATTTTATAATTCATATTAATTGGATATAAAGTTATAAAATTATAAAGAAATTAAATTTCAGCTATGCTAGAAACAGCTACTATATTAAGAAAATTCTGATTGAAAGATTACAGCGTCAAGTGCAATTGACATTTTCGTAGTATATTTGTGTTATAATTTTACTCGAAATATATGATCTTTTTACTTGAAACTTTCTGTTTGGAATTTGTATAAAATACATACAACTGTCGAAAGGTAATGTACATAAAAGAAATTTAGAATCTTTTGCAAGGAACTTTCTGTATGGATTTTATAGAAAATACATACGCATTTACGGAAATTCTACCGGTAGATACTGCATCTACCGACTGTGTTCGAAAACACGAGTGGTAAAAAGTTACCGTGTTCGAAAATTGTTCAATATCTACCAGATCCATCTACCGGATTCATGAAGAATCTAATCTCAAAAATAGGTGGTGTTGCAAAACGAAGCGCGCGCATTAAAAGTGGAAATGTGTTTAAAAGGACTCTGGTCAGTTTGTTAACTACGTCAAATTTCTAACCTGTTTTAAATTTTCAATTTTTTTCATAGGATATGGATCTACTCTGTTTACCACTTGCGTTCCGGTAGCTATAACCTGATAAAAAGCTGTTTACCAGTAACAGTTCACCGGTAGAATTTTCGTAAATACCTCATAGATTTTTTTTAACACTAACTAGTGAGTTTTTCAAGTTGACGCCGATTTGGATTCGAACTCGGGTTGCCAGAACTGCAACCAATAAAATAATGCATTCAGCCAAGCCAGATTATTTTGTATGTTATAGAGTTCAGTAAGTTCAATCTGCAATAAAAAGCAATAGGTACATTAAAAACTCTATTCATATCAAAATTATTTTTATAAATCTCTAACTCTAACTACCCCTGAAACTTCCAATACGGAATAATAATAAAAGTGCCTATTAGTGCGGGTACTTTTAACAAGACGTCTAAGTTGGTAGTTTGCGTAGTCGTGCTCAAGGGCCGTGGTGTCGGTAACCAAAACCTCAAACGAGGCTGCTTGCCTCAAGGACCTCAACTTGCTTCACAATTACATGCGGTTCGCTGCAGTGATCGAGAGTAATTACAGATCCGCTGTTTCATCATCTCAACACGACTAGGGGTGAATAAACACGGAAATTTTATTCATTGCCATTGTTAGGAGACTTTATTTATAACTCGGTATCGAACATAAAATAGAAAAATCTGATGTGACCAGCACATAACCTCTCGCTAGATATTTTACCTGGTTGTACGCATAAAAAAATATTTTTAAATACAAATTCATGTCTCACTACAAAATAATTCTCACATGTATTTACAAAATCTATGGGATACTTTAATATAAATTATGTACAATACATACATTTTCTTTATATTCAACATACTGAAATTTTCTTTTCTCCTTTCCATTTCTATTTCTTTGTATTCGTCATTTTTTCGCAAATTCCTTTTATATTCTTTTTTACGTATATTCTTTTGCGTTGTTGACTTTTTTTTATTTTCATAATCTTCATAATGAAGTACTAATATTTTTGACAGTGGCATACAAATATTTTTGACAGTGACATTTATGTGTCCATCACAAACATTTGAATTTCTTGCCTTGAAGTAGTTTGATCTGAGATTTTTTACATCAAATTATTTTATACGTATTTCTTTATCTCTAAATCTATAGAAGATATAATAATGAATTTATATTTATCGAATAACGAATTTAACGTTCTTTAATATAAGTATTTGCATAAATTTTCGATAAATAATATTTAGATGATTTTTTTCTTGTAACTACTATTTCCGGTTGTCCAATTGTTACCAAAACTTAATCAACTCTTTCCATTATTGTTAGATTGAGGAATCCGTACACACACACACACATCCGCATACACACACATAAGCCCGCGCGCTCGCGCGCACGCACGCACACACACACACACACACACATATCCACACACACCCACACCTAAACCCGCACACACGCACACGCGCGCACGCACGCACGCACGCACACACACACACACACACACACACACACACACACACACACATGCATCATCGTAAAAATGTTATAATTGGATTCTAGGGCCCTTAAAACGTGCTTATTCACTAAAATCTGGATATGCGATTTTTAGCATGAATTCAATACCTCTCTTAGCGAGAGGTAAAAATGAATTAACGAAATAATTTTTTATCTTTTAATACTTTACTTGTAAAATGGTACTTTAATTACTGAAAAGTTTGTTTTTAATATTCGTGATGATATTCGTCGAATACGATACGAATGATACGATAATACGAATATTCGGTAAATATCTACTATTCGGCAAATAAGAATATTCATATTCGTATTCGTTGCGTCACTGGTGTCTATGGAGGCAGGTGGATGGAAATTGTCTGTTACAAAAAAATTTAATAGTAAACATAATGGTGACGAACGAGCAACGAGCTTTTGCTGTAGATGCCTAACATCCGCGAAAACGGGTCAGTACCCGCCGTCCAGCGCGTCCCCAGTTGCATATTGGACCCCATTGTGATAAATAATAGAAATTTACTAATAAACTTTAGTTATTATTATTATTATTTTAAATAAGAATAAGAATTCTTCAATTATTATTAGAAATAATACTATTTAAGTCACGATAAATGAATTTAACAAATAGGTCAACTAATGTGGATTAGGGCTTGTATTACTGCCTCTCTTAATGATGAGGTAATAATTACTAAAAACGCCCAGTCCAATGTATATTAATTTATCAATTCTTATAATTGCAAACTTTTCCTTCATACTTAGAAATTATTTGCATAAATACACAGAAATCTTACTTCATGGTATATCAGAATTCAGTTTACGTAATTACGTATTACTTTCCTTATTTATTTTTCGTGTCCAAACCACAAATATTATACAAAAAATATCAGAATTAAAATACATAATATAAATAAACAACAGTTTCACTAACCATACAACACATTGTTTTCACTTTCCTTATAGAAATGCTAATCAACTTATCAGTCAGTGGCGTAACTACCGGTGTTCCAAGTGTTCCGTGGAACACCCACAAAAAAATTATGTAAATAAAATTTTCTGCCTCGCCCGGGATAATAGCATAATTAACCAACTCATTTAATATACGGTGCAGAAACATGGGCCATAGCTAAATTAGAACTATTAGAAAAATGTCAGTTAAGATTCCTAAAACTAGTCCTTTAGTGTCCCCGCTCTACCCCTAATTTCATGGTGAGAATGGAAACAGGTACTTGTCACATACAAACAACCGTTTGGAAAAGAATATTGTCTTGGTGGCAAAAGCTCGTGTGCATGGAAGACAACCGACTGCCAAAAATTTTGTATAATCGCTTAGTAGCTCTTACCAAATCTGATTTTAACAAAGTGGATTATAATTGGTGTAGTCAATTGAAAAACTTTCTGATCACTGTTGGCTACGAGCATATCTGGGAAAATCAAAATATCAATAAAAACCTAATAAATGAAATTACTGATAAATACGAATCTCTTTTAATAAAGAGGGATTTAGAAATTTTCCGAATTTCTAATTATAATCTTTACTTTAAGCATATAAAAACGGAATATAGTATATCAAAATATTTGACATATAATATAGCCATATCTAAACTGAGATTAATCACTCAACTAAGAGTGGCCAGTAAGAAATTCATTATAATCTACTTTAACAAAATAAAATACACATTTGATACCTCGGCTAATTGTACAATATGTAATTTACACACTCCGGAAAACCTTTATCATTTTCTTATTATCTGTCCCATTTATTCATCTATTAGAGAACATTATTTCTCTGAATATAATCTAACTAATTTTAATGAATCAAATTATTTTCAATTATTTAACAATCTTACAAAGGAAAAAATTAATAAATTGTATTATTTCACAATCAGTGCATTAAAAACAAGAAGTTTTTGTTTAAATGAATGATGTAATGAAGAAATGTGAAGCACTTCAGCTTCATAATTTTATAATCTTGGGTTTATTATCATTTACATTGTATAATAACAATTACTCAATTTCTAACTTAATTCAAATTTATTGGTTATTTATGCATTTGTAAATATTTTGGTATTGGTATTGATGCGCTCGCGCATTTATTATGTAGTGTAGTGTATGAATGTTCAAACACTACTTTAGTATTTTGTACTAATTTTGTATTTTTCATACTTTTTGATACTTGTAATAATGTTGGTATTTTATGTTCTTTGAGTTTATATTTATATTGTGCAATGATTTAGGTTGTCAATCTATTTGTGTAAGAGTTGTAAAATTCTAGAAACAAATAAACATCTATCTATCTATCTATCTATCTAAACTCATTTAATATTGCATTTGGTATATGTACTCGCCGACTGGCATTTTAGAGATTCGCTTAATTTTTTTTGCTTGCAACTCAACTAAATATAACAACAATAACCTCACCTGACGCACAAAACTCAATCCGATTTTTCCAAGAGTGATTTTTGTGCGTTAGATGAGGTTATTGTTTTTGTATTTGTTTGAATTGCAAGAAGATGGAACGAACGACAGTTCGTGTTCGATGCTAGCCTGATCGACTGGCTTTCCAATGGTGCGTTCGGCTTGCTAAAGCTTTTCAATCTTTTGACACCAAGTGTTCCTATAACCGTTCGAGTATGTACGATGGAGTAAATAGATCACACTCCTTGATTGTTCGGGTACAAGGAGTGGAGTTCAAAGAGTTAACTCCATTTACTCTACGTCTTTGCATGGGATTCAAGGAGTGCACATGCGTATTACGTTATTTTTTGGCAGCTAATAGAAATTTAACAAGCCGAACGCACCACAAGTATTACCGTAGGCGCGTAGGGTAAGTAAAATAATACAGAGTTTTCACATAACATCAAAATAGATAGCATGAACGTTAACATTCCTGATAACGTGAACGTTATTATGTACATTAAAATATGTATTCACATAGGTACCGTATCGTACACGTTATTTTATGGTCTAGCTAAAACGTTGTAGCTATGTCTGCTTTAAAGTCAAATATAAAGTAGTTTTCACCGGATGCTATTTGTGGACAAATAAGGTTAAGCGTTATATGTATACATACGGTGAAAAATTTACGTACGCATACGCATTGAAGACAAAATGAGCATTAACGTTCACGCTATTAGGTAGGTGAAGTTGGCCCCCCCAAGTCGGAATTAATAATAACAAATTAATGTGACCAATTGCGCCTTTCATGCGCTTGTATGCACCACCTTTACTTTTTTATGCGCTCTTATAGTTTCTGTATTTCTTAATTTTTTTAATGGGGCGGCCAACTTAATGGGTAGCCCCCCCAAATTGATAAATATGTTTTTTATTGTTATGTATGGCTTGATAAACATATGCGCTACTATGCGCCAGTGCAAACTATTAATGCGCCAATCATGTTCAGGATACATATATATTTGAATCTCGGGGGGGCTACATTAATGCTGATTTTTTTTTAAATTTTTAATAATTTGAAGGTAGCTACTGTATTTGAATACTTATGCGCTCTTATGCGCTACCACAAATTTTCATTGCGCTTTTTCCATTGAAGAAAGAGAATGATGGGTGATCAAGATAATGATATATTAAATATTGAAAATTATGAATTTTATTGTAAATATTACGCTTTATTATGCACCAATTAAATGTTTTTATATGCTGATTTAGTTTTCTATAAAATAACACTATAAATTGGGGGGGGGGTAGGGGTGGCAAACTTAATACATTTTTATTTTATTTATTTTTTTTATAATTGAATACAATAATGGTCATATATTTGTATGCGTTTTTATACACTATTACAAATTTCCTCTGCGCTCGTATAGTTCTGATAAACATAAGCAGACGTTAAAAGGACTAGTAGGAGTTTGTACCCGGGGTCTGTCTCCGACAAAAAATTATTTACTCACTGTGGAGTTGTCAGTCGCTTTCTCGCTGATGATTTAATATAGGCTGACAAAGGTTTTTTAATAGCCGAACTTTTGCCACCAGGTGTTAATTTAAATATATCACCATTTTTGACGACACTACAATTTACAGTGGAACAAATTCAAAAACCAAAAATATTGCAAGAGCCTAGAATTCATGTAGAAAGGGCCATAAGAAGAATCAATTTTTTTTTAATGCCTTATGCATCTATAATATTTAAAGTTTGTGGGGCATTGACAAATTTTCAACATCCGTTAATAGGAGAAGAAATATTTTACAACAATCAACAAATTGTAATTCAGTAACATTATGTATATTGTTTATATTTTATATGACAAATATATTTTTATGTGATATTTTACTTTTCAATTTTTTCATACCTGCTCTTTTATTTTCCATTCCTAATGCATTTTTAATTTTATCAATAGATTACAATATAAAACATTATCATATTCTTATAAAATTAGCTTTATATGAATGAATTTTTAATTTTAACAAAGTTTTGTATTTATGCGTGACAGATGACAGCTCTTTAAATTTGGGGCATTACGATTCGTTCATAACAATCTGCATTTGAGAAACCGGAAGCCTACTTTAAGGTTTTGTAATTCCCGCTCAATTTTGACATCATCACTTTCGGAATCATAATTATTAATCTAGCTTTGATTAAATTTATTGTAACACCGAAAGGTGGCGTTGTAATACAAAGTTTTTAAAAATTAATGATTATACCATGCTCATTTGTAGTTCTAGTTTGTGGTCTTTTATTGTGATTCTTATTCTTATGATTATCTAATACTAAATTTGAAACATACTATTACTTTATTATATTAGCAAGACATAATATTTCTATAACCTCTATGTTACACTCGTGGCATACAGTACATAGTTTTATGTACGATCAAATATTTTCTTTATTAATTTAATTTGTTAAATTTTAATATACAGAATCAGAAAATTCACAAACATAATCAAAAATAATTAAATTGTTGGACTCTTACTAACGTATAAAGCTATTTTTATAGCACTATGATAAAGATTTACATTGTAATGTATTGATAAAGTTAAAAATGCATTAGGAATGGAAGGAAAATATAAGAGTAAGTATGAAAAATTTGAAAAGTAAAATATCAGATAAAAATATATTTGTCATATAAAATATAAACAATATACAGAATGTTACTGAATTTCAATTTGTACATTGTTGTAGAATATTTCTTCTTCTCTTATTAACGGATATTGAAAATTTGTCAATGCCCCACAAATTATATTTAATATTTGAAAATTTTTGATTCTTCCTATGGCCCTTTCTACATGAATTCTAGGCTCTTGCAATATTTTTGGTTTTTGAATTTGTTCCACTGTAAACTGTAGTGTCGTCAAAAATGGTGGTATATTTAAATTAACACCTGGTGGCAAAAGTTCGGCTATTAAAAAACCTTTGTCAGCCTATATTAAATCATCGGCGAGAAAGCGACTGACAACTCCACAGTGAGTAAATAATTTTTTGTCGGAGACAGACCCCGGGTACAAACTCCTACTAGTGCTTTTAACGTCTGCTTATGTTTATCAGAACTATACGAGCGCAGAGGAAATTTGTAATAGTGTATAAAAACGCATACAAATATATGACCATTATTGTATTCAATTATAAAAAATAAAATAAAATAAAAATGTATTAAGTTTGACACCCCTCCCCCCTCCCCAATTTATAGTGTTATTTTATAGAAAACTAAATCACAATATAAAAACATTTAATTGGTGCATAATAAAGCGTAATATTTATAATAAAATTCATAATTTTCAATATTTAATATATCATTATCTTGATCACCCATCATTCTCTTTCTTCAATGGAAAAAGCGCAATGAAAATTTGTGGTAGCGCATAAGAGCGCATAAGTATTCAAATACAGTAGCTACCTTCAAATTTTTAAAAATTTAAAAAAAAATCAGCATTAATGTAGCCCCCCCGAGATTCAAATATATATGTATCCTGAGCATGATTGGCGCATTAATAGTTTGCACTGGCGCATAGTAGCGCATATGTTTATCAAGCCATACATAACAATAAAAAACATATTTATCAATTTGGGGGGGCTACCCATTAAGTTGGCCGCCCCATTAAAAAAATTAAGAAATACAGAAACTATAAGAGCGCATAAAAAAGTAAAGGTGGTGCATACAAGCGCATGAAAGGCGCAATTGGTCACATTAATTTGTTATTATTAATTCCGACTTGGAGGGGCCAACTTCACCTACCTCACGCTATTTGTCTGGCATTGTGAAAGCTAATAATTCAGTAAGTTACGTACGGTAATTTATAAATATATATCACTAGACTCAAATATAGCGCTTAATATTAAAACTAAAATTTATGTTTTCTCAATCATCTGGTTACTGCATTCTTATCTGGAATGAACCTTGGGTAGGTATATGTTCTTGTTTTTGTAATAAAGAATAAAGATAAAATTTCTTGTAGCAGTATACACATAATTATACTATTACTACATTGTCGCACGAGCGCTTCGAGCTTCAATGATACGAGAGCGGCAATGTCATTTTGCACTCATGGTACACACAATATTTTTTTTGTCCGCTGGCCCAGAAAGTTATTTTTTCGTGCCTGTTTTGCGTGCGCAAAGTGCTTTATTTTTTAATAGTTTGACAGACCGTACGCACGGTTCTTTTACTTTGCGCACTGCTCTTTTACTTTGCGCACTGCTCTTTTGCTTTGCGAACGGTCTGTTCGCAGTATTAAGAAATAAACCACACGCAAAAAAGGCACACAAAAGGTACTTTTGGGGAAGCTTGACAAAAAAATTATTATTATTATTGTAGTAGAATATACTATTTTGGCCTTCTATATTTGTTTTGCGCTGAATATTTAGCTCAGTTGGTAAGAGCATGTCACTATATATGAGAAGGTCCATGGTTCAAATTACTTTTCACAAGTTCTTTCTTCGTTATTTATTTAATTAATTTATCCTTGACCCTTAAGGCCAAAATAGAATATTTCTACGATTAAAAATTTATATCTGGATCACAAATAGTTCATATATCAACGTTTAAAAATATAATTATTTATGTAGTAAATGAGGGGGGGGGGAGCGGTCACTCTTATCAGTTGATATAAAAATAAGGAAACCTGGAAAGGAAATAAGTACATTTTGTACAGAATCATGGCGCATTCAGTACCAGAAGTATTTACTGTTAAAGACAACGGGTACGGAACTTGTGCCCGATTTGAAGATATTGTTTTACCACTTTCTCGCGGTTTCAAACCAGGAATGGTGTTGAATGTATCTGCAGTAACAACAACTCGCACAGATTTCGACATTAAGGACTCTTCCGGAAATATTTTACTTCACGTTAATCCCAGGTAAACAATTATCTTACAAGTTATTGTTGAATTTATTATAAATCCGTATATGTTCCCACCTTAGCGTCAACACCCTGTATAAATATTAATATAAATGAATACTTCGAATATTAAACATCTATTTTACAGAAATGATTCATGTAAAAGATGCCCGTTTTCGACCCTCGCTAGTGGGATCTTTGTTGTTATATTATGAGATGAAGTCGCTAAAACTAAGTCAAAGTTGCCCCGTTAGTGTACCAGTTGTATTTAACCCGAAAAATGCATGTCACCAGATAAATACAAAGATTCAAATAAATGTGTATAGGGTGAGATTACTCTTTTGCCAAAATCCAAATAATAGTAGAACGAAACGATGTGTTCTATTATTCTTTGGATATTGGCAAATAGTCATCTCACCCGGTAAGCCATCTCTCCCGGAATTACTTATTTTTCCTTTGCATGTAACTTCTAAATATTATATAATATTGAATTTTGGTTGCACTTCATTAGAAAACTTTTTCATACATTTTTGAGCGATGATGATCATTCTTATGATTTATTGCATATAGAAACAAAATTAATCCTTACGAATTTATGAGGGCCAACTATCGCCAAGATTTGTTTATATTATTATGTATCTATTATTTATTCCCAGTTTAAAGTTAATTTAAAGTAAATTAATTCTAACTTAGTTTTACTTTTTAATGCAAATACTCCACATTGTTGCACGAAAGAAAAAAGATAAGAAAGCAAGACACTAATAAAAAATTGAAAGTAACGCTCTGTTGGGGTGTTTCATAGTGTAAAACTGTGTTTGGGCGTTTAAATTTTGAATTGGAAAAACATAGTTAGGTAACGTCATTTTTATTTGCTTTTTATAAAGGTATTTTAAGAGTATGTATTAGATCTATATTTGAAAAATAACACGTAATTTTCTTGATAAATCTATAACTATTTTTTTTTTAATTTCGGTGCCCGTCACGTGTTGTGCCCTTTTGCCACGCTTAGGTACCTCGCTTACCGCATAGAGCCGGCCCTGTAGGCAGCCATAGCATATTTCGGGCAAAAGAATAAACTTTGCCGCCATAACGGCAATATACTTGTAGTTTTTACCTTCCGTCACCTTTAGGTAAGGAAGGTATTGTCTTTGGTCAAAAAATTCGGTGGTGAGTTTTTGATGAATAAGCACGTTTTAGGGTCCCTACAATACGATTTTACTATTTTTACGATGATGTCTGTATGTGTGTATGTGTGGGTGTGTATGTATGTGTGTCTGTGTGCGTGTGTGTATGTAACAAAATTTTCGTCTACGATAACTTCCATACTACAATTCTAAAAATTATAATTCTTTCGTATTTCTCTTCGTTACATCCATGTGAAGAGCTGATTAGATTTTGGTTAGAATTGGACAACCGGAAGTACCTTCATTTGAAGATTTTAACAGTTTTTCTTGAAAAAACTACGTTAAATATCATTTTTTCACATTTAATGTTATTATAAATATTAAAGAATATTTTATTCTCTATACGTTTTGACTACATTTTATACTTAATATTAAATGGATATAGAAATAAAAAATCTGATGTGGCCAGCACATTACCTTCCGTCAGTTCTATGTATTTTGTACAAATTTCATACGGAAAGTTCCTTGCTAAATTAAATATTCTATTAATGTATCTGCAGAAATAAAAGATTTATTATTATTATTAAATTAAATATTCTATTTCTTGTACATTACCTTAAAGCAGTTGTATGTATTTTATACAAATTCCATGCAGAAAGCAAAAGATCCTATATTTCCAGTAAAAATTGTAAGACAAACACACTATGTCAATTTCACTTGACACTGACATCTTTCAATCAGAATTTTCTTAATATAGAAGCTGTTTTCATAGCTATAGCTACTTTATGAAATTTAATTTCTTTATAATTTTTTAACTCTATATCCATTTAATATTAAGTATAAAATGCAGTCAAATCGTATAGAAAATAAAATATTCTTTAATATTTATAATAACATCAAATGTGAAAAAATTGTATTTAACATAGTTTTTTCAATAAAGACTGTTAAAATCTTCAAATGATGGTACTTCCGGTTGACCAATTGTAACCAAAATCTAATCAGCTCTTCATATGGATGTAACGAAGAAGTACACGAAAAATTATAATTTTTGTAACTGTAGTATTAGAGTTATCGCAGACGAAAATTTTGTTACACACACACACACACACACACACACACACACACACACATCCACACACACACACATCCACACACACACACATCCACACACACACACATCCACACATACACACACACACACACACACACACACACACACACACACACACACACACACACACACACACACACACACACACACACACACACACACACACACACACACACACACACACACACACACACACACACACACACACACACACACACACACACATACAGACATCATCGTAAAAATAGTAAATTCGTATTCTAGGGACCCTAAAACGTGCTTATTGATTAAAAACTCATCATCGTATTTTTTGACCAAAGACAATACCTTCCTTACCTAAAGGTGACGGAAGGTAAAAATTATAAAGAAATTAAATTTTCTTAAAGTAGCCATAGCTATGGAAACAGCTACTATATTAAGAAAATTTTGATTGAAAGATGTCAGTGTCAAGTGAAATTGCCATAATGTATTTATCTTATAATTTTACTGGAAATATAGGATCTTTTGCTATAAATTTTCTGTATGGAATTTACATAAAATACATGCAATTGCCGGATGGTAAAGTACAAGAAATATAATCTTTATCAAGGAACTTTCTATATGAAATTTGTACAATATACGTAGAACTGACGGAAGGTAATGTGCTGGCCACATCAGATTTTTTTTCTTGTTGATGGTGGTTAATACTAACCGTAGCGTCGAAATGACCTTTAAACTTCAATGCTTCGTTACTTTTACTATTTCTTTAATT
>OY720453.1:57887039-58019539 GCA_963082715.1 Harpalus rubripes
TGAAATGTTACCGGTAAACAGCTGTTTATCAGGTTATAGCTACCGGAATCGACATTTTAACAACGCAAATGGTAAACAGGGTAGATCCATAACCTATAAAAAAATTGAAAATTTGAAACAGGTTAGAAATTTGATATAGTTAACAAACTCTTAACGCTCGCGCTTCGCTTTGCATCACTACCTTTTTTTGAAATTAGATTCTTCATGAACCGGTAGATAGATCTGGTAGATATTGTACAATTTTCGAACTCGGTAACTTTTTACCACTCGTGTTTTCGAACATAGTGGATGCGGTATCTACCGGTAGAATTTTCGTAAATGCCTATGTATTTTCTATAAAACAGAAAGTTCCTTGCAAAAGATTCTAAATTTCTTGTATGTACATTCCCTTTCGACAATTGTATGTATTTTATACAAATTCCATACAGAAAGTTTGAGCAAAAATATCCTATATTTTGAGTAAAATTATAACACAAATATACTACGAATATGTCAATTGACACTGACATCTTTCAATCAGAATTTTCTTAATATAGTAGCTGTTTCTAGCATGGCTAGCTAATTTATGAAATTTAATTTCTTTATAATTTTATAACTCTATGGGGTGTATTCTGTAAGGAAACTGTTAATTTTAAACAGCATGTTAAAAATAAACTTGCTGTTAAAATATATTTTCTATTTTGTAACTATCAATTCTGTTAAAATTTTAACACAAGTGTTGAAAATAGGTGTCAAAACTGTATATTTTAACGTCATTCAAATCAATGCCTTTAAAATTTTAACATCTGTTTATTCAATAAAATTATCACAGCATTTGAATATGTAGCCACTTCTAATTAATGTAAATGTAATAGAAAACGAAAGAAAATTACAATGGATGATAAAATATATCTAGGTAATATTTAGTACAATGTACAACTATTTTACGAAATATTTGATTTAATAACGGTCACCAATTCCATCGTATGTCTTTGTGCATCACATCTTGATGCCAGTAGGAATATTTAATTAACATAATTCGAGAAAGATTCACAACTGAACCTTTGAACGGTATACCGAGAGCACAATTTAGATGTCTTGTAAAACATAATTCTTTAATGTAATGTATTAAATGCAATTAAAATTGCCTATTGCTTTGCGGTCGACGTCGACACACTACAACGTAGCTTAACATTTTGGATCGCCAATTCTGAGGATCAAGAAGAAGAAATTTAACATACCTAATGATAATTTATTACAATTTCAATATAATTCATTTTTCATATGTAACCTAAAAATGAGATATGATTATGCAGCAGATTTTTATTTATTTTCCAAAGCATTATTTCCATTATTTATTCTAAAATTTCAAAGTGATGGATTCGTTTCCTAAAATTTCAAAGTGACACATAAACTGACAGTTGTTTACTTTTTTATCATGTTTATTTATTGGTGTTGTTATGGTTACTAACTACATTATTTTAGCAAAGACGTGCCCTTTTTCTGTCTTGTTGATCACTTCATTCTGGTGTTTAACAGGCATGTTAAAATTTATGATTTTAACAGCAGTGTCAATTTTTCGCGTAGAGAATACCAGAAAATGAATTTACTTTTAACAGTCACGTTAAAATGTAATTTTTTTAAAGGCTTATTACAGAATACACCCCTATATTCATTTAATATGAAGTATAAAATGCAGTCAAATCGTAATAACCCTCGTTACTATTGTAGTTAAATGGAAAATTAAATTTCCTACGCCTATGTGTCCAGTTGACGGTCAATGTCCGTTCACTAAATAAATGTTTAGATACATTCCGTTTTCATATTCTACCCCATGAGATCAATATTGGAATTTTAGTTATCAGGGATAACATACCACACTTTGTTTACGTTAGAGAAATGATTCATTCATTTTGTTGTAATCATGCACTGTTTGGTGTAAATTAATCAACGATGCATATATCATTATTATTTATATCATTTGCATTTTGTTACGGAGTACTCTGTTTGACATTGGTTTCGATCAATAGGTATCTAAATTTTTAAATATAGTTATAGGTGATTAATTTTGGTGTATTTGTATTCATAAAATTAAATAAATATATTAATTTTACAACAGATTTCAATAATGGTGATAATTTATGCGGTCTTGTTACCAGAATACACATACTCATACCTAAAGCCTGTTTTACATTATCATAAGTTTACATGCATTTTAGTAACTTCATATTTGATCACGAAATTTCCGTGATTACACGGTAATAAATTTACAATTTCTTATCGTACCATACTACGTTGTTAAAAAATCTCAAATAAGATATGTTCTAATTTTGAAAGTTATTTGCTTCAGCTAGTGGTAATATTTAGGGTTTTCATTAAACTATAGTTATTTGTATTACTAGACCAGAAACTGAACATTTGCGAGACTAGTTTATTTGTACAGACCGAGCTGAAAGCAAGGCCTGCAAATATGAGATCTCGCAAAACAGTTTCTGGGCGTGTGATTCACAAGATTTTTTTGTACCGACTTCTCCATAAATTCTTCGCATATTTCTCTACAATTTATTCTAAGTTATATAACCTAAAAAATCAACATATATTTTTATCGGTTTTGCATTGCAAGTTTAATTATAATTACTTACATTTGAGCTTAAAATGCGTAAATATTTCATATCTATTGAAAATATAACATACAAATATTAGTTATATATATTTTATATACTTTCGCATATTTTTAATGACAGATGGCGGAAACTCAATTGTATCATGTGGAGTTAGTTGTAGTTACAAAACAAACTAGTCCTAAAGTTGGAACTTATTATTTTCATGACAAAATTTAGTTATTTAAGTTACAACAATTAAAGATTTAGCCCTAAAATTTGTAAACATTTTGCTAATTCTTGTGTTGAAAATAATTTTAAAATGACGTATCACCAGAACAGTAATGCCAACTCCTTTTGCAGGCCCAGGTCAGCAACATCGCATTTCTGGACGATTTTGAGTTCTGTAATACTATAGTCAAAATGGACGGAGGTACGAAAATGTTTATATTTCATGGGTAATTGACTACTTTGTTCTATGATACTGTATTTGTCAAAACCAAACGTCAAGTTCAAATATTTCAAAAAAGATAAAAGTAAAAATTTAAAAAAATGTAATTGTCGTAGACTGTTATTTGGAATGAAAACGAATTTGGCTGAAACTGTTCATACATAGACGACAAAATAAAATTATATTTAAGTAGGCAACATTTAAAAACCTACCAAATATTTGACCGTGTAAATTGATCAAAAATTATTATGTATATGTATGTATAAATATATACTTTCACTAATTAAACACTCGAAATATAGGGTATGGTATATCTACATTTTCTTTTTTTGCATTATACCTACCTATCATTGTATTCTAAGGATATTGAGTAAATTTATAAGCTTAATAAAGTACCCACACCCTTCGCTTCTAGAAAAAATCTGATGTGGCCAGCACATTACCTTCCGTCAGTTCATGAATTTTGAACAAATTTCATACAGAAAGTTCCTTGCAAAAGATTCTATTTCTTGTACATTAGCTTTCGGCAATTCTATGTATTTTATACAAATTCCACGCAGAAAGTTTCTAGCAAAAGATCCTATATTTTCAGTAAAATTGTAACAAACATATACTATAGGGCGCGAGCAGACACGTGACTCGAGCGACTTTTGACGTGCTTAGAATCAGCTGATTTGTGTGCGCATGTCATTTTGACAAGAACAGTGTCACGTTGACAAGACCAATGTTTTGATTTATTTTGATTTTTAACTGCTAAAATGTTATAATTTTTAATTTCATATGTTTTATTGCCTAAAAGTTGTAAAATAATAACATTAAAGCAGTTAAAAATCAAAATAAGTCAAAACATTGGTACTGTCAACGTGGCATTGTTCTTATCAAAATGACATGCGCACACAAATCAGCTGATTCCAAGCACGTCAAGGTCGCTCGAGTCACGTGTCTGCTCGCGCCCTATATCAATTGCACTTGATACTGACAACTTTCAATCAGAATTTTCTTAATATAGTAGCTGTTTTCATAGCTGGCTAATTTATGAAATTTAATTTCTTTATAATTTTTACTTAATAGCGAAAAATTTTGGTTTTCAGATTTCAACGGAAATATCCATTTTGACCATCCCTGAATCCATTCTGACTAATTTCGTCGTGACTTCTGTACGTACCTACGTACGTATCTCGCATAACTCAAAAACGGCAAGCCGTAGTAAGTTGAAATTTTGTATTTAGGACTTCTATAACATATAGTTATGCCTATAATAGATTTTAATGAAAAACTATTTTAAAATATACTCCAAAACTTTTCAAATTTGGTATATAAGACTTTATTGGAATAACATAGTACATTTTGGTTAAAACAGGCTAACCGGAAGTGATATATTACCTGAAGTTGTTAACAGTTTTTCTTGAATATAATAGTTTCATTTTGATTTTAGAAATAATTGCTTCAAATAAGAGTTTTAGAGAATTAAATTCTGCGTCTAGCACATCAAGTATTATTCAATTAACCCTTTGTATAAGCGAGATATGTAAATTTAAAACTTATATACTTTTTGGTTTTTGTAATGAAGCTTGCTATGGATTAGGACAAAAAATGACAAAAAAATAAAAAATAGATGTTAATATCAAATTACGTCAAATATGTGCAATTTTATAATTGGGTCTATACTTTATATTAGTCTTGCTTACACATCAGATTTTTTTAACTCTGTAACCATTTAATATGAAGTATAAAATGCAGTCAAGTCATATAGAGAATAAAATATTCTTTAATATTTATAATAACATTAAATGTGAAAAAATGACATTTAACATATGGATGTAACGAAGAATAAATAAATATATCATCACGGCTCATTACCCATTGCTGTGTGTGCCAATCTGCTTGTACACAGATATCGGTAATGATGAAATATTTGCACCGTAAGGCCGGTTACCAGGCGTCACCTCAGGGAACCTCATTGCTGGCGTGGAGAGTGCAACACGGGTCAATTTTGTTTTATTTAAAATTCGAAATATTTGGCGTCGGTCAGGATCGATCCCGGTTCCCCAGATTCGCGACCTGATACTCAGGAACGCGGCCACGAGATCTCATAACGAAGAATAATACAAAAGAATTATAATTTTTGAAATTGTAGTATTAGAGCACATACATTCATACATACTCACATACACACACGCACACACACACACACACACACACACACACACACACACACACACACACACTTATATATATATATATATATATATATATATATATATATATATATACATCATCGTAAAAATAGTTAAATCGTATTCTAGGGACCTTAAAACGTGCTTATTGATTAAAAACTCATTATCGAATTTTTGAACCAAAGACAATACCTTCTTTACCTAAAGGTGACGGAAAGTAAAAAGGTTTAAATTTATTTCCATTGACAATCAATCCGGCTTGGAAGCGGTGATAGATGAAAATCAGATTAGCTGCCTAGATATTTTGAACGTATCTTTTGAATATAGAGAGTTAAAATTTATTTTTATTTCCTCACAAAATTCTCAAGACTTTCTTGACTATTCTTTTCCTTTTCGTCATCAAATTAGCATCCACTTTAAGATTTTTTAAATCACTTCATTACCTACCCTTTTTCCTTCACAGAGGTTTTCTACTTGCAATTGTCTAATTCCTTGGATTGAATTTCCTGCGTTGAACGAGTGTCTAACTCAATTGCAAACAGCAACCAACACGTAGTCCGTGCACTGCGGCTACCGAACCCCGTAGATGAGTGCAAGATAGGGTTACAAGGGGTGTCCTGCAAAAAATCACTCTTCCATGAGCGTACGTTTGCATAATCAAGTAAGTGGGGTGGTGAGAATGATAGAGAAAGGAGAATGAGTCGTGCAGTGGTGGAGAAAAAATATTTTTTGAGGGGACTAATAATTTGGTAGATTTGACAAAAACTTCTTTGTATTTTAATCGGCATTGATACACTCGTATGTGTAATTATAATGTTTTAAACTCATTATTCCTACAGATTCATTTTAATATACATATCGATATATATTCTTTAGTTGTTTCTGATGTATGCACGTATTTTATTACCTGTGATATTTTTTGCCGATATTTTCATCCTTACATTTTTGATTTTGTAATGTAATGATCTTATTTTCCAACTGTATTTTAACTATCCTTGATGATGATTCATTTGGAATCGAAACGTAGGAAAGTTAATAGTACTATTTAATAAACACTGTTTACAACGAGTGCAGCTCCATTTATTTCTCATCATCCCTACAGTCAAGTAATACCAATAAATTTATATTTTAACCCTATATAGTCCATTTTTTTTAAGAATGCAGTAACTACAAATCTGATTTACACTATGACAAATGGTCAATCTAGTTACAAAATTTGGCGCTAAATTCAAACATAATTACTTGAAATATGTAATTCCATTTGAATATAAGATTGGTAATTTAGTAATGAGAATTTGAATATTATAATTATTTAAAAAGCATAATGAAAACATATTTAAATTTAAAACATATTTAAATTTATTGCATAAAACTGCATATGAAAAAGTAATAGTTTTACAAAGATGATAATAATAATAATAATAATAATAATAATAATAATAATAATAAAATAATTATCTTATACAATTAAAATGGATTTATTTAAAATTTCAAGAAATTAACAAAAGTTTGTAACAGTTAATTTAAATAATTTACAATTATCGTGATAACAGTAGAGAATGTAAAAAAGCGAAGCATAAAACAGCACAGTAAATTGTTTGTCAACAGTTTTTAACAATTTGTTACATGAAAATCATCCTTGTGGCACAATCTCCATAATAATCTTCCGATAATTTTGAATACAAATCTTCGCGCATTCTTTTCTTCTTTGGTGATGAAATTTGTTCTGTTTTATCCATTTCCGCAACAGTTTTCTACATAGATCTTTCATAGATTCCAACAGCTGCTGCAGTGAGTGCCACAGCTTTAGTTTTTGTTGCACCCTTACTTTTATGGGCCAAATAACTGTTGTAGGCCATTACCTTTTGTCCATTTTTTAAAAGTTTTCCCTTCAGATTTTTCTTTATGCCTTTGGAAGTACTGGGCACCTCGTTATCAGCCATGGTAGTATAAAAATCAAAGTTATACGACAGTGCACACTTTCTTCAATGAGATAAAACAACAAAACCAAAAAGAACGAATACTACTATTGTTTGTATTGAAAAATACAGATTATATACACCAAATGGAAACAACAGAAATAAAATGCAAACACATAAATGGAGAAAAACGCAAATAAATCAAAATGATACAAACAGATCAGTTGACAATTGAGAATTGACACGGCAATCATTGACAACTGACAGCTCAACATGCATTGGCGTACGAACAATATTATTAGCCGTATTATAATTTAACGTTCTATTCTGTTATATTATATTCTATTCTATCACATTATATTATAATATATTATATTACATTATATTATATATTTAGAAACTATTCGTATTATATTAATTTCATTACATATCAACAAATTCTACGCCAATGAAAAGACAGAGATGAGTAGAGAAAACGTTGAGATGGAGAAATAAATATCGTCCGTGTAAACTTCTCCTCGATTTAAGCCAATCAGAGAACAAGGTCAAATAAGCCCTATCTTCCCTGTACTGCATTCTTAAAAAAAATGAACTATAGATTCACAACGTGGTCAAAGTTTCTCAGTACCTTTTGTACTGTCAGTTATGAGTGTTTAGATGATTTCAGACCGCTGCGCAATTATTCTACCCTAAAATTCTTAGACAATCGAACATTTCAATATACGAGTACTTGTGTGTGCTGAACAACGCATCAACATTTGTATAAAATGTAAACAAAAATGTCTACTACAATAAATATAATTTAACGTAATTATTGCTAACATAAATGTTAAGAAATAATATTTTTTATCCAACACCGACTCATAATATACTTGTTACTATAGTTATTTGAAATTACTAATGTACAACATTAGTCACTCCGTGAGAGAATATTTTAAAAGTCACGGAGGAATTATTACTAATTTTTTATTTTTTTAATATGAAAAAAAAACAATTAATCAAATAATTTAACATTATGAAACTTATTTAAAATAATATTAACATTTTTGCTAAAATAGGATACTTATTTTTATAATGACAGCTGGTATGTACGATTGATAAAACAAAAACGAGAATCGAGTTAGTGGTTACTTGCTTTGGAATTATATTCAAAGATGCTGCTTGTGCCTCTAATTGAATACGTTTTAAAGGAAGATCCTCATTTTCACCCATTTTAGTGTATTTTTCTTTTAAATAATTCCCAATGATAGACAATAATTATTACAGCAAATTTTTTTTCAATAACAATATAACAAAACCATAACAACCATTCAATGGCTACTTTGTAATTTAAAATACTACATCAATTGACTTGTCAGTCTCTAACGATGAATGAAAACATAAAAATTATTTAATAAGTTTTTAAAAAGTGTTGGATAAAACGTTGTATTACATTCGTGTGGAATGTATATTAGTCATAAAGAAAATTAGCCACTCGCCCTGCGGGCTACGTGGCTAAACTATTTCTTTTGTGACTAATATGATACATTCCACACTCATATAAGTTTTTTTGTAATAATTATTACTTATAAATAAAACTATAATAAATGAATAACAAAGTATTTATTTTCCTAGAGATAAGTGTAATAATGAGCTTTACGTTCTGGTTATAGTTACATAAATTTCACGTTGTGGTTCTAGGGTTAATTCTGTACAAATTGCAACAAAATTAAATGCAACCGAAATTTATTAAAACTAAGCGTTCTATGTTTTGATGAACACAACCAAATACACACCAAACTTCATGTTTTTTTTTATTTTCTCGGAGAAAACTCCATAATCGACGGACAATAAAAATCAGATGGAATAAATTTGACCCCAGCAATGAGTGCCCGTGAGGTGACGCCTGGTAAGCGCCCGCACGGTGCAAATATTTCATCATTACCGATATCTGCGTACAAAGCAGATTGGCACACCCAGCAATGGGTAATAAGCCGTGATGATATATTTATTTATTTTATTTATAAGACAGATGATTCAGTAACAATTACTGAGTTTACATGCAGTTTTGAAACCGTTTTTAAAACGTTTTTAGTTTTGAGAACGCCATGTATACAGTGTCAAAACGGTTTTGAATTATCTCAAACCAAAACTAAAATTCATGGGTTGTACTTGAAAACTAGTTTCAAAACTACTCATGTAAACACTTAGAATTCAGTTTCGATACTGCGCATGCGTACAGAGCATAACGTTTCTGTCGCTTTGTGTTACTAACCTTCAAATATACTGACAGTTGTGTAGTTTTAGTGCGTAGTGATACGAAGTATAAAAAATAATTGGAATAATAGCAAAACGAAGTATTTGGAGCGAAGAGGATCTGTCATTTACATCAGCTAAATGCGCATGCGCCGAAACTAATTTCAAATCAATTTTTAAACTTGTTTTGAAAACTACATGTAAACAGTTACGCATAATTTTGACTAAAAACTGAAACCATTTTCAAAACTGCATGTAAACGTAGTAAATATTGCTGGTTGGTGTACACTGTACACAGTTGTCGTCATATTTCAGAAGATGGACTACCGCAGCACCAGTCTTCCTTTGATGTTAAATCACTTTACCAATAGTGTTTTTTTTATCTTTTACAATAATATCGAGAACTCTGTACCATGTACTAGATATTATCACATTATACAAGCGTCGCAACAATGTTCGAATCGACTAATGAATTAAAGATAAAGACTACTACATTATATCTAAAGTTACATTCGTATAAAATAAATTGAATAAATCGTGTTCCTGGCGATGAAATATGTTGAGACAATTGTACAAAACATTTGTCCAAGTTGTAACTACTTGAATTTCCTTAAATAACAGATTCAACAGAAAAAGTCTGATGTGGCCAGCACATAACCTCTCGCCAGATATTTTACCTGATTGTACGCATAACACGAAAAATATTTTTAAATACAAATACATATATTCATGTCTCACTACAAAATAATTCTCACATATATTTGCAAAATCTATGGGATATTTTAATATTTCTAAAACTATAGAAGATATAATAATGAATTTATATTTATCGAATAAAGAATTTAACGTTCTTTAATATAAGTATTTACATAAATTTTCGATATATAATATTTAGATGATTTTTTTCTTGTAACTACTACTTCCGGTTGTCCAATTGTTACTAAAACTGACTCAACTCTTCCCATTATTGTTAGATTGAGGAATCCGTAGTTAAAAATGTCTTAAGTCTTACAGTAATTGAGAAATCGTGAATCCAACACACACACACACGCGCACTCGCACGCGCATGCACACACACACACATACACACACACAAACACACACACACACACACAAACACACACACACACACACACACACACACACACACACACACACACACACATCATCGTAAAAATGTTATAATCGGATTCTAGTGACCTCAAAACGTGCTTATTCACTAAAATAAATACTATACCTCTCTTAGCAAAAGGTAAAAAAATAATATATAAAAATAAACGCGAGAAAAACATTTGAATTGAATGCTATAAACCATGAATATTTTATTTTATTAGGTACTGCAAACATAATGTTCAATATTGCATTTTTTACAAACAGGGCCGTAGCGGTAGCCATTTTTATTTTGACAATCCTAAGCAACCATATAAATTTTTCAACACAAATTTCCAGCAACAATTTCAACTGAAAACGCATAATACTTTGCAACTACTTTTAAAATGAAGACATCAATAAAATTTGTACCATTTTAATTGAGTAAAAGAAAATCGTTCCCTCCGCCTATGTCTATAGTCGTAGTAGGTACCCCTTTCTTTCTTCTATGCCTATTTCCCAATTTTCCATTATCCTTAGCCTTTCAGGCACTTTCAGCACACGCTGAACATTTTCGCAATTTTCGTGGCTGGCAAGTGTTATGTATGCGAAACCGTCTCACTCTTGCTTCTCTACTTTTCAAGATTCCAAATCTCACTCTCTCTAAGTGTTATTGTCGCCAGATCTCTCTTCCAGATAGCAGCACTGCATTGCGCGAAATTTGAATTCTGATTATGATATTAAAATTTCTGATGTTAGTTCGTGTTAGTTAAATTTGAGGTTAGAAATTGTAATTCTGATTGGGAGTATGATAAGCGTAATTAGAAAGTGAGATTTCTGTTCTTATGGGAATTTTACTAATTTTAATCATAATTAAAATAGAGAAGATGTTTATATAATTAAGAAATTGCAGGGGTAGAAACCAAATAATCGTGAACTGCACATAATAATGTCTTGTCTTATTATTTTGGTATATAAACTTTCATGAAATGTTATAAGCCTCTTATCTGACATTTTTTTACTATAAAAGTTTTGCAAGCTATTAAAATGAACATCATAATAGTATAGTGGTCATAATTACTATCGTTTATTATATACATATTTTCTTTACTAATTAATAGTTATTATGAGCATGGACTTACTACTTAATTTGTACCAAAATATTTCTTAAGAAATAAGTTGTTTAATAAATAACGACGCATACAGCAAAAGTAGTCTTGCATGATAAAATTGTGAATTTCTTCGTGAAACAAACATAATAGAATTTTTTATATGTTACGAAGAATTTAAAAATAGAAATTCCGTATTTTTTGTTTTCTTGAAATTACGCTTAATAACGCCTAAAATATTTATTAAAGTTTTGGCGCGAAAGTTCTGCCGTTAGCGTCATTCCGTCAAAAGTAGAAAGAACCGACATACGTTACCATTAATATGGCAATATATAATAAATGTTGCATGAATACAAATACGTATCCATTACAATCTGTGATCAAATATCTTTAGAGCTAATGGTAATAAAGTAAGCCGGATAGTTATTACATCATTTCAAAATATATATTTGCTTGATTTACTTACATGAATAGGTATAGGAGTAGTGTTAAATGTTAATTTATGTAAAACTTCGTTAGTGCATATTATACATAAATAAAAATCAGGTAAGTAAAATTAATAATTTTTGCTCGTTTTCATAATCAAGTTAATTATTCGCTTTAATTAATGTGACTTTAAGACTTTCTTTAATATAATATTGATGTTTTCATACTCACTAGTGCTATTATTATAATTAAAATAGTATTTAAACTACTTTCTATTTATAATTAAATGCAACAAAGACAGTATTGATTACAATAGTCAAAGCCTAGTTCATAATAAAAAGTAATCCAACATTTACAATACTATTTACTAAATGATTACAACAATGACAAATATTGAGATTACAATAATTAATACAAATTATAATTATTTCATTAAATTATTTATTATCCATTTATATTTCCAGTTATTTTAACATATTTATTTACTTATTTTTATAAGTATTTTAATAAATCAATTTATGTGAATGCAAAATACAATATATTTGTTTTGTTGTTGATTTGTTTTATAATTATACAAATTTACAAATTATATTGTAACATATTGAATAATTCATGAATAACTATACTGGCGTTGGCGTTTGCTGTTATATAAATTCCATATATTATATTTCTTACGAAAGATTCTATATTTCCAGTACATTACGTTCCTTAGTTCTATGTATTTTGTACAAATTCCATACAGAAAGTTTCTTAGAATTGATTTACAGTAAAATTATAACACAAACATAATATATCAATCGCACTTGACATTGACATCTGTCTATCAGAATTTTTAAAATTATATTAGCTGTTTGCAGTGTTATTTCATAGCTGGCTGCTTTATGAAATTTAATTTAGTTATACTTTTTTAACTCAATATCCATTGCATATGAAGTATAAAAAGTAATCAAATCGTATAGAGAATAAAATATTCTTTAATATTTATAATATAATATAATCTAATCAACTCTTCATATAGATGTAACGAAAATGAATACGAAAGAATTATAATTTTTAGAATTGTAGTGTTGGAAAAAAATCATCACACACACACACACACACACACACACACACACACATACACACACACACACACACACGCGCGCGCGCGCGCGCGCGCTCACGCACGCACGCACGCACGCACGCAAAAACATACAGACATCATCGCAAAAATAGTAAAATCGTATTCTAGGGACGTGCTTATTAATTAAAAACTCACCATCGATTTTTTTTACCAAAAACTATACCTTCCTTACCTAAAAGTATGACGGAAGGTAAAACGCTGTTTAACGGGATTCTCGTTGTTGTGTTGATTTCTAACAAATGCGATTAGTATATTGCCAATTATTCTCAAATTAAGCTATTCATACTTTTGTAAATTGCATGTACTTTCGTTCTATTTAACATTTACATCCATATGTATGAAATTTAATTTAGTTATAATTTTTTAACTCAATATCTATTGCATATGAAGTATAAAAAGTAATCAAATCGTATAGAGAATAAAATATTCTTTAATAATTATAATATAATATAATATAATCAACTCTTCTTATAGATGTAACGAAGATGAATACGAAAGAATTATAATTTTTAGAATTGTAGTGTTGGAGTTATCGACGGAAAAAATCATCACACACACACACACACACACACACACACACACACCCACACACACACACACACACACACACACACACGCACGCACGCACGCACGCACGCACAAACATACAGACATCATCGCAAAAATAGTAAAATCGTATTCTAGGGACGTGCTTATTCATTAAAAACTCACCTTCGATTTTTTTTTACCAAAAACTTTACCTTCCTTACCTAAAAGTATGACGGAAGGTAAAAAACTGTTTAATGGGATTCTCGTTGTTGTGTTAATTTCTAACAAATGCGATTAGAATATTGCCAATTATTCTCAAATTAAGCTATTCATACTTTTGTAAATTGCATGTACTTTCGTTCTATTTAACATTTACATCCATATTCTATTCAGTATTCATTCGATTTGGAAATAACCGCTGCAGTACCTCCCACACTCAAATTACCAAGTATAAATACTCGTTACCCAAAAAATCCCCTATTACAATATCTAAAGAATAACATCCATCATACGTTGCAAACATGAATTATACATCATAATTCAATACTCACAGAATCCCCGTTGCGACCAACTCCATCTGTCGAAGCTGCAGCAAACAAACGCTAATCGGGTGCATTCTCCTCATTTCCGCAGTTTGTTATTAATAATTGATTTCCCCATGGCAAGGGAGTAAGGTACTCAGCAAGTAACTAACGAAATAATTTTTCCCTAGAATCGATGATTCGCGCTAATTCATATGCTAATGCTCCTTTTCGCCCCGCAGCAGATTTTATTCTCTCGGGACGGGGGAAAGTAAGTTGGAAAATGTTGCAAAGTATATGGAAATTACTACCTATTGATTTGAAATAGAATTGCAATAAATAGTTGACAACTACTTTTATTTTCTCTTTGGGGTTTGTGACCAAATATTTTTCTAATCCACCTAGTTATAGTTACATAAACTATTATATACCTGTATTTTTAGAATTTATTAAATATTAATAAAATGGAGTAGTTGTCAGAAACGTCAAATAAGATAACTTAGGTTGTGACATAAATAGTCAAGCATTTATTTATTTTTATATTTTGCGTTCATAATGAAGTCATTACGATACGCGATTGCGTACTAGATGACGTTTCTTTAACCCATTTTTACCTAATTTATTTTTAGTTAATTGACAATTCATTTTAATAATATAATGTCGAAATTATTATTATTATTTTTTTATTTAGGGAAGATTAGTTACATGAAAATGTACAAATGGTTACAAATATAATCACAAATTGAATAAGTAAATGTTATTGTAGAAGGCGCAAAATATAAAAAATAGTATAAAGAACTCATTTTATAAGACTTTCTTTCGCACTTGTCAATTAGAAAACTCGCTAGCGCTCGTTTTCTAAATTTTGACGCGTGCGAAAAAAATATGTCTTATAAAACACGTTCTTTAATATACTATTATTGTTCAATCCATGGCTGTTGATATTTTCATACGTAATATAACAAGTGATATGATTATCATCGATGATATTCTTGAGCATACCCAGTTGCAGATTTCACGAAGGAAGAGTGAAATGTGCTGCTTCGGTTTCACGAGAAATATCTTCGATTATTAATCATATCACGAGCTTATATTTAATGAGAGAATAAAATGAATTTTTCAGACAAATTGTGTGTGCTGCTAACCTAACTTTTCGTATATTGTATTAAAACATGGTTAATTTTACAATTGACTTGTTAATTTCATCGTCGTTGATATCAAAAACGATTACCGCACATTTTTATAATCAAAATTAACTGTCAATGTTGTAAATTAAGAAAACAAATCACTTAGTAACAAATATAAATAAGGTGATCATTTCTTTGTTTTTTATCATCGCTGTGATAGACTTGTAACTAGGGAGATTCTGAATGATTAGCGGAGAACATATCACGTGACTACTGAATTATATTCTCAACGTAATTTTCGACATTGTCATATTTAATTGCTGTCGTTACAAAGCATTTAAAGGTAATTCTGTTTATTGACTTAGATGTAGAATTTTATGCCCTAAAACTTTTATTTGATGCGTTTTTGCTTAAAATAATTAGGCGAGCAGGAATTTGCAAAAAACTGATGTCCCATATTAATCTCTTATATACACCTTTAAGACAGACACATGGTATGTTAATTTAACTTTTAGAATTATAAAGAAAATATTTCTGAGCTGATAAGCATAGCTACATATGTTAACTTTTTCGCTTTTTTGTGGTACTAAAACAAGTCTGTATAATTCGCCAAGTCTTTATTTACGGATATTGTAAATGGAAAGATTTTAATTTTGTCACAATTTTTACATTAACATGTATAGATTTATAAAAGTTGTAATTAGTTAAAAATGTGAAAATTTTATTTAAGAAAAATTGCATTGACACTTATGTGACGTCAGCTTGACTGAGTAATGTCGCATATGAATTTTGAATATAAATAAATGAAAACGAAATAAAAATCGCTATATATTTTGTGTTTTTATACCTATAATAATGTAATTAAAGTTTTTAGCGTAAAATGATCGCCATGTTGTGACGTCAGCGTCATTATAGTCGTCCAGTTACCCTGTGAAAATGTCACTATACAGTGGACCATGCATATTTTGCTCATAAATTCGCGATTGGCTTTACACATACTCTACCTACACATATTTCATATATCCGAGTAATTTTTTATGAAGATCAAAAGAAAATTTATTATTACAATTTATGTTTTATTAATTGTAATCTCAATACTTGTCATTGTTGCAATCATTTAGTAAATAGGTATGTAAATGTTGGATTACTTTTTATTATGAACTATGCTTTGATTATTGTAATCAATACTGTCATTGTTGTATTTAATTATAAATAGAAAATAGTTTAAATACTATTTTAATTATAATAATGGCACTTGGTGAGTATAATAACCTTCAATATTATATTAAAGAAAGTCTTAAAGTCATATTAATTAAAGCGAATGATTAACCTGATTATGAAAAAGAGCAAAAATTATTAATTTTACTTACCTGATTTATGTATAATGTACTTTGGAAGTTTTTCATAAATTATCATTTAACACTACTCATACCTATTCATGTAAGTCAATCAAACAAATATATATTTCGAAATGGTATAATAACTATCTCGTTTATTTATTACCATTAGCTCTAAAGATTTTTGATCACAGTTTGTAATGGATACGTATTTTTCGAGGTATTTTTATTCTTGCAACATTTATTGTATATTACCATATTAATGGTAACATATGTCGGTTCTCTCTACTTATGACGGAGTGACGCTAACGTCACAACTTTCGCGCCAAAACTTTAATAATTATTTTAGGCGTTATTAAGCATAATTTCAAGAAAAGAAAAAATACGGAATTTCTATTTTTAAATTCCTCATAACATATTAAAAATTCAAAAAAAGTTGGACGGGCTCATTGTTTAGTGGTCTTATTCACCAGGTTTATTATTATTATTTTTTTCATTAGTTTTATTTTTCAAATCCCACAAATGTGACCTCTGTGGTATTCTCTTCCAGACAGCTTTGAGAGTAAGGTAACTCCTGATCCTAGATTGTCTCATCTGGCAATGGATAATAAGCTGTGATAATATTTTATATTTATTTAAAATCTAAAGAAATAACTGACCTACACTATATACTGAATAGTTTATCTGTTCCATCCTGCGCCAAGTCATCACTTTATATCTATAACTATACACTGACTACCCTTCGAATAGACCAATCACCCTGTTATGAAAACAGTGCACGTTTGGTCCACGGGGAGCTCTGATTACCGGTGTCTCGCACGGCTTCCTGGGGTTGACCATCCCGTACTGCTCTGTGCTATCAGCCGATACACTGACCACTACGTGAGATATCATCATACATAGGGTGTAATATAGAGGATCATTGATTATTACCGGAATAAAGTTAAATAAATGCCAAGTATGGGCTTTTAAAGTATTAACAGAAATGCAATATTGCATAGGTTATAGGCCACATAAAATACTTTACAATACATATAAAATATGGCGGGCCGGATATAATTTCTTATTGGAAATGCTATTGGATTGATCACAACCTCTAAAGAATTTTGAAAATGCTGAAATGTTTGCAAATTATTTTTAAAATACCCAGGTGGAGTAGCGGTAGCGTTATCGCTTCACGCTCCGAGGGTCCCGGGTTCGAATCCCGGATAAGGCATGGTTGCTGTGTGTATCTTTCATAATTTCATCGTCATTATCTTCGAATAACAAATATTAAAATGTAAAGATTTATAAGGAAAATTGTCTCAGTCCATAATATCACCGCCTATACATACATTCTAACGAAGCGTGTAACTATAAATAAAAAAAATATTTTTAAAATATTTTCTTTCAATAAAAATCATACTTTGAACATGGTCTTCAATAAAGAAATTGTAACTAGACAAAGTTTTGACAAATTATTACAGCATGGAAAATAAGGAAAATTGTTTTCAAAAAGTTGATTTTTAAATAATTGTAGTTTTAAGTATTAATCAAAACTTACATAAAAATTTAAAAAATATATTTCATACCAAAATCAGTTTAAAAATTACCGCTGGCCGGACATAAAACTTTCGCTGGACGTAGATTGGGGACCCCTGAGGTTTAGAGACCGTAAATATGTGAAAAACGGTGAAATTTGTGGTTCGTATTTGTTAAAATTTTATTTTATGTTCAAATTAGTTCCTTTTAACATCAATACATTTCAACATTATTTCCTTTCACTTCTTAAAAGCTCTCAACCATTCTTATTTTAGAATGCTGTCAGAATTATCAAGAATTGCAGCATCAATGTATTTTTTAGATATAAAAATCTAGTGTGGCCAACACAGTACCTCCCGACATTTGCAGCCCGAGTCAAAAAAGATTAAGTTAATCATTATGTTTAGATTAGCGAATTTTAATCTAATTTTGACAGTTTATTTCTTAAAATTTAAAATATAGTCTAATCTAATCCAAGTAACTACCTTTTTTATCAACCCCTCAACAGGGTTAAATCCCAATTACAGAATGGGTTCACATTCACACACATCCATGCCTTAGTGGGATTTGAACTCAGAGCCCCGAGAGCGCTCATGACATGAGGCGTTGCTCTAACCATTGGACACCAGAGATATAATAAAATGACGATTAAATTTTAAATACCGTCATAGAATAGAATTCACTAATCCAAAAATGAGGATCAGCTTAAATATTTTTGTGAATCGTTAATTTCTCTTAATCAAAATACATACATACATATTTACTTATGCTGGAAACTGTATTGAATTCCTTTTCTATTGTTCTATTTACTTTTTTCTTTTTAAAACGTTACTAATATTATTTTGAAATGATTAGTTCTTTGATAGTGACATTTATCTGTCAGTTACATACACCTGAATAACTGCGTTTTGTTTATAGGCTTTGGAATTTAAAATAAAAATAATTTTATAAATTTATCCATAAAATATACAGAAAAAGTAGTAATGCAAATCTATAGAACATTTAATAATCTTTAATTTTTATAATAACATTAATCTCGAAAAAATAACATTTAAAGGTATTTTTCGAAGAAAAACTATTTTGAGCTTCTAGTAAAGTGCCATTTCCGGTTATCCGATTTTCACCAAAATCTAATGGGCTCTTTCCATTACAGAAAACGTTCGAAATACAAGGTTTTAAAATTTTCTTAATGATAGTATTAGAGTTAGAGTGGAGGACACACACATACACACAGACATCATCGTGAAAATGTTAAAATTGGATTCTAGGGACCTTAAAACGTAGTCATTTACCAAAATCTCGCTATGCGATTTTTAACACGATCCCTATACCTCCCTTACCAAGGGTAGCGGGAGGTAAAAAACATAAGTCCAAAAATGTACATAAAAAATCCACAGTGCTCTATCATTAATTCCATATTTTAATTCTCAACGAAACTTGAAAAAAATTAATTAAGTTTTAATTACCTTAACTTTTGTAACTAATTAATATTATTTAAATTAGTAACAAATTTCTATTAAGTTTACATTCATTTTATCCTTTATAATTTTTTTTTTTTTTGTAAACTTATTTAATCTTAGTACATTCCTTCCTTTATTAAATTTCTGGTGTCGTGATAAAAACTTTTTTAAATGCGTTAAAATTATTTTTATGTCTACACAAAAAACCCATTTTTTATTTTTCGCTGTAATTCGCCGGAAGCATTTTATAACGCAGTAGAATTTAGACTCCTTGGAAGATTAAAGGAAACAGACAGTTTCTATTAAAAATTTAATGACAAAATGTTTTCTCTGAACAAATCTTATGTTCGCACTTTATTTCTGCATACTAAAGCTCTTTATTGCCGTTTCCCGGACATAAAATGACTGCGGTATATTATTAAAAAATTTAATGAAAGCTAGGTAGTATTGTTGTTACCTGATTATATATCTCAGATTTCTACAGTACAATTTGAAACTAAGTAGAAAATATGCTATTACTGTACAATAATTACTGTAAAAATATCATTGAATCCTGCAATATATTAATATATTTTCTCACCGATATATGACTGAAGAATCAATGATGACGTTTGTCTTTGTTAACACAAATCGTTTAATAATGAAAGTCCCATTTAATTCTCTGGTCTTTTATACAAGATTTGGTATTTTCACACATGATTTTATTAACTTCACACACAATAACTAATTATTAATATTTTCTTTATATAGGATGAGTCTTTGAAATGACCGTCCTCGATATCACCCTTGTTGTTAGAAATAGAGCATAAATTTATTAATAGGATTTATTCGTCTACTCAAGGAGTATAATAAAATTATTTTCACATATACAGAATGTTGCATTACGGCTCGGCGAGAATTGTTTCTCTTCTTTTAAATGGAACAGCCTATATATTTTCATATATTTTGAATTGTATTTTATTCACCTATACGCACATATAATTTTTTTAAATTTTCTTCAGCGTTGTCAATTTATTCCGTTTTTTCTCTAAAAATGACCTAATACACGCATTTTGACGTACTAAAGCTATTTTAATAGTAAAAATTAAGAAAAAAATTTTCTGTACAACTATAACTATACTCTATGTTCTCATATAATTTAAAAAAATATATAATTATACAGGCACTTCAAAAAAGCCAATCAAATTTACTCAATTTCAAATGACTATAACTCGTCATTTTCAAATGGAACAACCTATATTTTATTATTTAGTTGGGTTTCCTTTTATGTTATCTTTCTATGTTATTAAGGGTATACTATGCCTAAATCTAATAATTTCGGAGTTATTCACCATTTTTGTCTAAATTTATTTAAATTAAATCTAGTATACTATGGAAATTGTGTTTTTTTAAGAAACAATTGCAATAATGGACAGTAGTTTGCATTAGCCTAGCCAATAAATAAAACTGTTTATTATTAATATTTGTGCGAATAGGTATTGATAGTTCTTCTTGCGAAAAATTTATATGAATAAATTATTATTATCTAATCGCACTTATGACATATATATATATATATATATATATATATATATATATATATATATATATATATATATATATATATATATATATATATATAAGAACATAAGAGTATAGTTATAGTAGTACAGAATTTTTTTTTCTTAATTTTTACTATTAAACTAACTTTAGTAAGCCTTTATAAATGCGTGTATTCGGTCATTTTTAGAGAAAAACGGAATAACTTGACAACGCCGAGGAAAATTAAAAAAAAATATGTGCGTATAGGTGAATAAAGTACAGTTCAAAATATATGAAAATACATAGGTGTTCCATCTAAAAAAAGAAAAACAATTCTCACCGAGCCGTAATGCACCATCCTGTATATGTGAAAATAATAGTTATACTCCTTTAGTAGACGAATAAATTCTGTTGATAAATTTATGCTCTATTTCTTACGACAAGGGAGATATCAAAGACATTCATTTCAAACACATCCTGTAGAGAGTGTAGAGTAGGAGTAGGTATTTGATAGTAAAAAATAATTAATTTGTTGAGATAAAATCATCAATTTTTGGTCTTTGTGCATTATGAATATTCTTGTTCTGAGAAAAAATGTGCCTAAGAAATTGTATTTAATGAAAGATTTGCAGCTGATGTGAACACAGCTTGAATGGTTAACAAGGCCTGGCAGAAACAGCTGTAGCTGGAGATTCGCTGCGCTGACATTTTAGATCCGTTTTATTCAAAAGTCATCTTTGTTATGGTAATCATAACTCTGCTGATAATTCCATCTGAAATAACTTGAATAACTTTGCACTTGAATAATACAGTGTATTTTTAATACCGGGCTACGTCGTTCAGACTTAATTTAAAGTATAAATTACTGAAACTTATCGTTGTCAGCACGTTTTCAAATAAAATTTCTGATATCAAATGAATTTTAAGACTTACTTCGCAAGAAAATGAAAGAACATTTTTACGGGTTTTATTATTTTCATAGTTTAAGAAACTATCAGGAAGAATCATCATTCCTTGAAAATATTTAAAAGTTTGAATTAGTTATTATATTTGAATAGGAAAAGGACGGGACCGCGAAATTTTTAAATACAGGCAATTTGACATTGTTTTTGGTTGTGCCATCAACAAGAATTGCATGTCTTCTTAACATTTTCTTCAGTGTTTGATGTAATTTTACGAGACTTACGGTGCATTTACAAATGAAAATTAGGTTTAGATTTATGGTTTATACTTTAGATTTAAAGACTTTGGCCGCATATTATGTAATGACTCCATTCACACTTCAGAACATAAGTCTCTAAATTCAAATTATAAAGCTAAATATTGCAAGGTCCAAACTTTAGGTTTATGATTTAGTTTGACGTTAAAAACTTCACCAATGAAAACGAGTCTGAAATGATATACCTATCTTTATTTAGTATCCGCTTGATGGATTCGGCTTTTTAAACAAATGCGAGAAAAACCTAGAGACTGTCATAAATTAATTACTGAATTATAACCAATAATGCCAAGCGAATGACAGTTTCACGACGCACAGGTGTCTTGTTGAGTAGTGCTCTACCGATATTTTAATCTTGTTTTTGGAGCATTTACATAGATGTCTGTACATATCAAAACTAATTTTCAGGTAATTTAAACTTACATTTGTGAATGACTTAAGGTACATTCATTAATGAAAATTAGGTTTAGATTTATGGTTTACACTTTAGATTTAAAGACTTTGGCCGCAAATTATGTAATGACTCCATTCACACTTCAGAATTTAATTATTACAGTATAACCAATAATGCCAAGCGAATGACAGTTTCACGGCGCACGGGTATTAAGTATTGCTCTACTGATATTTTAATCTTGTTTTTGAAGCATTTACATAGATGTCAGTACAATCAAAACTAAATTAGAGTTAAACTTACATTTATGAAGGACTTACAGGTATATTCTAAACATATTCCGTTAATTAAAACGGACCGTTAAAAATAAACGGATAAAATTAACAAATTCGGTATTCAGAAAGACTGATCCGTTTTGATACTGAACGGAATTCCGTTTATTGGACCCGTTAATTTAAAATAATCTATCGGACTGTCAAAAGGTCCCGTTTATGCCCTAAACGGATAATTTGGTGCTTGTGTTTGACATTATTTATTATTTATTTTCATATATATGGCTCTTTCAATCATTTCTAACCTATAGTTTGTAATTAAAGAAGAAGAAAGAGAACAGAGGTAATATTGCTTATAGGTACTTCTATGAATAATTACATTTTATTGAAACAACATCTGCATTTGGGATAGGTATGTTCACGTCAACATGGATTTTTAAGGCAGTGATATTCAAACTAGGAATCGCCACCCCAAATGGGGTCGCGAGGACGTTTGCTAAGTTCGCATGGTGTATGAAAAGAAATAATAACGAAGAAGAGTTGTTTTCTTAATTTTATCAAAATATTAATTTTGAAAATAATAATACGTTTTCCAATAAATATGTTTTTCTTAACATAAATCTGTCTATTAAAAACTTAAAATATGAACAAATTCACGGATATTCTGTGACATTGCCTTTTATAAATATATTTCGATAGAATAAAGAAGCAATAAGATATATATTTAATATCTTGTGACTATAATTTTATGGGAACAGTTATTAATTAAATATTTTTGGCTGTTATAATTGTGGATTGAGCCATCAATATATAAATTTAAATACAAATTTAATAAATGCCCCCGCTCTTTTGTTGAACGCAAATAAATCCCTATTTTTTTCTAAATAATTTAAGATAAGTTCGTTCTCGTCTATTTTGTTCCATAATAATATTCAAATTGATTTATTTTTTGACAAAATAATATATTTGAAACAAATTATTTATTTTTTGACGGTTGTGTTCCCATGGCATCTTACGAACAGTGCATGCAATTTAAAGAACTATTAATATTACTAATAACACTATATTTATTGATAAAATACATTTCGAACTTGTAATATAGAATAGCAACATGTATAACAAAAATCTGTGTTAAAAATAGTGTTTCATTTCTTTACATTTATTAAATTAGTTGACGATATACAAAGAAATATTTATTGGGTATTCTATAGTTGTCAACACTGCTCATGTGAAAAAACAAAAAGAGTATTATGTGTATCTATGTTCAGTTATGTATGTAACTGAGTCCGTTTTGGAGTTAAATTCTAACGTATCCGTTTATTCATTTCTTTGGAATATGAAATTTTAACGAATCCGTTAAAATATAATTTTTAATTGGTTCCGTTGAAATTTTAACGTTTAACGGGGTGCCTTTAGAATAGACCTGTAAATGCGCATTCACATATGAAAATTAGGTTTATGGTTTTTGTTTAGATTTAAGTAAGTCATTCATAAATGTTAGTTTAAATTACTTGAAATTTAGTTTTGATATGTACAGACATCTGTGTACATGCTTCAAAAACAAGATTAAAATATCGGTAGAGCAGTACTCAACAAGACAGGAGTGCTCCGTGAAACTGTCATTCACTTGGCATTATTGGTTATATTTCAGCAATAGACCATAAAAGTGTACCGGTCAAACTTAGGCGCAAAATTCAAACTCAGTTCATAACGATGAGAACATAATTTCAATCCCCGTGTATTTCTTACCAAGGAAATTTTTGCTCAACTGTAAAGGCCGAAAAATCTCATAAAAGTAAATTTCTTATGCAAAGCATTATACGTACCATCTAGACCGATCCTTTATCTCAAGATTCGTACAATAATATTCACATGGACTCTGCACAGTTTATAATTATTTAAATAATAATACAACACTACAAAATTCATTGAACGTATGTCCTAGTTTGATCGTGCATGCTTCATCTTCTATTGTGCTGTCCTATTTACTGGTGGGTGAACGACATACGGTATCCTTGCTTGCACCAAGCATTTTAATTTCTAATAATTTTCTTACTTTACCTTTTCTACAGGTTTACACTGTTGCAATCTATTACTGAATAAACAAACTATCGAATTCTTAGCAAGAGCTGTTTAATTTCTTTTACAAAATATCTTTTTTTGCCTATAAAGTTAAACTCATATATGAAACCTATACTAGGGAATTCAAACTATGAACTCGCGCCAAAGGCAAATTCTAACCTAACTTTTCTGGTCTATTAAGTTATGACAGTCTCCATGTTCTTCTCGCATTTGTTTAAAAAGCCGAATCCATTACGTGGATACTAAATAAAGATGGGTGTATATGTCTATATCATTTCGTAGACTCGTTCTCATTAGTGAAGTTTGTGACGTCAAACTAAATCATAAACCTAAAGTTTGGACCTTCTGGATTTAGAGACCCTAAATGGGCCCGTCCAACTTTTTTTTGAATATTTTATATGTTACGAAGAATTTAAAAATAGAAATTCCGTATTTTTTGTTTTCTTGAAATTACACTTAATAACGCCTAAAATAATTATTAAAGTTTTGGCGCGAAAGTTCTGACGTCAACGTCACTCCGTCATAAGCAGAGAGAGAACCGACATACGTTATCATTAATATGGCAATATACAATAAATGTTGCATGAATAAAAATACTTATCCATTACATTACGTATCCATCCGTGATCAAAAATCTTTAGAGCTAATGGTAATAAAATAAGACAGATATTTATTATATCATTTCAAAATATATATAATTGTTAGATTTACTTACATGAATAGGTATGGGAGTAGTGTTAAATGTCAATTTATGTAAAACTTCGATAGTACATATTATACATAAATAAAAATCAGGTAAGTAAAATTAATAATTTTTGCTCGTTTTCATAATCAAGTTAATTATTTGCTTTAATGTGACTTTAAAACTTTCTTTAATATAATATTGAAGTTTTCATACTCACCAAGTGCCATTATAATTAAAATAGTATTTAAACTATTTTCTATTTATAATTAAATACAACAAAGACAGTATTGATTGCAATAATCAAAGCATAGTTCATAATAAAAAGTAATCCAACATTTACATTAATATTTACTAAATGATTACAACAATGACAAATATTGAGATTACAATAATTATAACATAAATTATAATATAAATTTATTTAATAAGTAAATTTTCATTTAATCTTAATAAAAAATTACTCGGATATATTAAGTATGTGTTTGTTAGAGTATGTGTAAAACCAATCGCGAATTTATGAGCAAAGTATGCATGGTCCACTTTATAGTGACATTTTCACAAGAAAACTGGACTACTGTAATGACGCTGACGTCACAACATGGCGACCATTTTACGCTAAAAACTTTAATTACATTATTATAGCTATAAAAACACAAAATATATAGCAATATTTATTTCGTTTTCATTTATTTATATACAAAATTCAGATGCGACATGTAATTTTTAAAACGCCGAAGACTTGGACGGGCCTTCTGAACTGTGAATGGAGTCTTTACATAATATGTGGCTCAAGTCTTTAAATCTCAAGTATAAACGATTTATCTAAACCTAATTTTCATTTGTGAATGCACCTTTACTTAAACCTAAACAAAAACTATAAACTTAATTTTCATTTGTGAATGCACCTTTATAGTCAACTATTTGTGAAATCTCGTTGAGGTAAACAAAAGTAAAGAATTCTGACTATTTCCCACGTAGAATTAGAGTAACTGATGCTCGTCGAAAATAGTTGATATGTGTTGAACAGCCGCAACCGCAGCCGTCTTGTTCAGGATCTTGGCGTCCGAGCTGCTGTGACAAATGACAACCGCGGAACGCAGCGTTCTTTGATATTTTTAACGGGTTTTTGTTCAGTACTTCCCTAGTAAGATGTTTCAATTAGTCACGCTACTCACTTTTTATGCTTGTTTTTTTCTCTGCAAATTAACTGTCATTGTAAACAACAAGGAATTAGGTAAAAGGGCCCATTGGTAATTGCTTGTCTTGAAAGTAATTTATTATTTTTTACACTACACTTAATAATTATTATATTGTATTTCTGATAAGAATAGACTTGGTGGCGATGCTGAGCCAGCCTGTTTTACACACATAAAACTTATGAATTAGTTTTGTTTTGTGTATGATATACTTGACAGTTCGAAACGTCATTATTTGATCATTTTAAATTATTTAGTAAATAAACAGTTTCTTAAAGTTGTTAAATAGATTATAAAGTCAAAATGGAACAAATAATATACCTGCTTTATATTTGCTATTGGAAACTTGGTTTGCGTTTAGACCAATCAGAAAGCTGGAATCGTAAGCCCTATCTTACACCTAAGTCTATTTCATTCTATTATAGATGATTGGGCCTTAGGAATCCATGAATAAATGTTCATACGTCGTAAGATGTATTATATTGACATGGATACCCAATAAATGTCATTATAATACATCTTACGACGTATGAACATTTATTCATGGATTCCTAAGGCCCAATCATCTATAATAGAATAAATTATTGGATCCTCTTAACCTCAAAATTGTTGTTACCTAAGTCTATTCTTAACCGAAATACAGTATAGAATACGGACAAATATCACGTAAACAGAGTAATTTATAACGGGTGTACTGCAACAAACTTTAACAGTTAACTAGGTAGACATTTCAATGTAAAATATCATGTATGTATATACCTATTCCTTTTAGTTTGTAAATATAAGAAATCAAAGTTTAAGTAATAGATAATTTTTAAATTTTGTTAATTAAGATACAAAATTGACCCCTGTGGTGCACTCTCCACGCCAGAAATGAGTGCCCGTGAGGTGCCGCCTGGTAAACGCCCGCACGGTACAAATATGTCGTCATCATTACCGATATCTGCGTACAGAGCAGATTGGCACACCTAGAAATGGGTAATATGCCGTGATGATATATTTATTTTATTTATTTATTTGACTATTTCACTCATAAGTATATAAATCAATCCAAATTTGGATTCTACCTAGTTACCAAGTTTCATTTCGACAAAACACCGTCACTAAATTTTTTCGCACCCTTTAAGCCAATAAGATGTCGTATTTTTACAAGTAAATGAGTTTTGATAAGCGAAATTTTTTTGACGTTTTAGAAACATATTGTTTACATATCTGTCAAAGTCTGTATATTTTCAGTGTTATCAGTTTTTATTAAAAACGTGTCGATTCGGACAGGAATCTTTTTAAAACGTTGAAAAAGCAAACTGAAACATAATTGGTGCTATTCAAAACTGTATACTAAGCGTTACTAAGAAAACTGTATTAGGAATTACTCAAAAATGTATTCACAGCTTTTTACTAGGCAATACTAAGCGTTACTAAGTTTCGTGTTTAGTACACAAATCTAAAACAAGGTAGTACCGTCTTTAAACATGGATGAACACGCAGTTCAAATTGTGAGGTGTTCGAAATTTACAAAATAGGCGGATAGAAGTGTATCAACAAAACTCGGACCCGTTTACTGAATTCACAGAAAGCGAATTTAAAAGAAGTTAGACACAATAAAAATTACAAGATTTTTGTCAAGAAAAGATTATATAAATGATTACCTGATTTTTATTTTGGAAATAGTCATCCGAATACCAATCGTGGTTAAATTTTATTCCGGGAAAATTTTCCGATTGATTTACTCGAGCCTGTTGCTAATTTATCTCGTAACATTGATCAAAAATCAAAAATTTACCACTTATGATATATATGAAAAATATTATGAGTTACTTCTCCTTATTTCATATGAATAATGAATGGTTTAGGTTCCAGCGTTGCTAAATATGCAAATTTAGTTTTAAATATAAGCACTACAATACCACCCCGAATCTATGATACTCGGTCAGAACATTCCCGCTAATTTTTTTCGTCTATTTGTTTATTTTTAAGTTTTATTGAGTTATTTTGTGTTTTGTTACTCATATCTTGTTTGTAGCCCCATGTTTTGTTCAATGGGCCCATAAACCAAAATCAAAATACAGGGTGTTGACGCTAAGGTGCGAACATATGGATTTAACATGGGGTTTTAGTTTTTTGCAATTTCCTTCTTTCCTGTTCAATTTATGACAAAAACTGTTGAGTGCGAAATCGTTCAGAATTAAAAGCTGTATACAAAACTGTTTTACATTTTTTATATTTCTAGTTTCTTCACAATTTTTTCTATCTGTCCAAATTTTTTTTATTCAAATTAAATTGCAAGATAAATTTTAACAAACTGCAACAATCATTTAAAACAAATTAGGCTTGCTGCCATTAAACAAGAAAAACAAGAAACAAACAAGAAAAATAAAACAATAAACAATGAAAAAACAAGGGTGAGACTAAATATGATTTTCAAAGTGGCCACCATTCGCAGCAACGCAAGCCCGACAGCGTGCTTTGATGTTGGTGGAGACCTTCGCAAGAACTGCCTGCTTCTCTTTTATATCTTCTGCTGCAGCCACGATTCTAGCCACTAGTTCTAACTTTGTGTTCACCGGTGTCTTGTAAACAGAGGTCTTCATTTGACCCCAAAAAAAAATCTAGTGGAGTTAGGTCGGGGCTCCGGGCTGGCCACGCAATTGGACCTCTCCTCTCAATCCACTTATTCGGGTATTTTCTATTTAACAATGCGGTGACTTCTCGCGTTGTGTGAGCCGGTGCCCCATCATGCTGAAACCAAAGTCTCCGTCTTATGTTTATTGGCAAGTCTTCAAGTAGTTCCGGCAGCGCAGTATCCAAAAAAATAAAATAATTTTCATTATTCAATCGGTTTGAGAGAATGTAGGGTCCAATAACGTACTCCCCTATGATTCCAGTCCATTGTTTTCAGAAGCTACTTCGTTTTAAATGTTTTTTTTTAGTTTGTTAATACTTATGCAAGCCAAGTAAGTGAATGAAAACTTTTTTTTTTGATAGATAGGAAAGATGTTTCAGAAAAATATTGTAATAGAAAGTTTATGGATTTTAAAAATGTTTTATTTTCGAAAATCGATGGGGTGGTTTTCAAAATATCTTGTTTTGAAATTTTTGATTGATCGCCATTTTGTTATTTGATGAAATAGAAAATAATTGTAAATACAAGTGTTTTAGAGAACCGAAAGCAAATGCTGAAAGTTCTTGTATTTTTTAAATATTCCTCAAAATAAGGGAGTTATAACGATTTTTCGAAAAACAAGAGAACGCCAATAACTATGAACTGGGGCTCCAAATCAAAAATTTGAGCAAAGAAAAGATGTTTGTTTTAATGAGTTCTATCTACCATTTTCGGGTGTAACGACTTAGTATTAACACCCTGTATAGCCATGACAGGTACTTGTTTTCTTTTTTTCTGGTTTTCATAAATTATTTATAAACGTCAAACATCAATTTGACTTATGAAAAAGAAGTTAGGTCAGAACAGAGGCCTGACATCTAATAGGATTTTGAATGATTGAAATACTTTAGATTAATGCAGTGTCGCTACTGAAAGAAATAAAAGGACGTGGGTAAGGGAAACAACGACCATTTAAATAAAAAATTGTAAATTTAAAACTTTTAAATGTCACTGTCAACAGTTTCAAGTGGTGTCAACGACAGGAAATAAATTTATGTATCAGTCTTACCAATTTCAAGTAAATTGCCGTATTGCTAACTGAATCAGTTATTTTGTATCACTCTGTATTTTAATTGAAAATAGAATTGCAAATTAAAATTTTATGTAAATGTATATATTTAATATTACAACGAAACATAATTTCATTACACATATCATACGATATTTTCATAAAATGTCTGTTACCTACTTAGATTTTCATTTTTCATATAAACGTTCTCTGCATTTCCATTGTTCTAATTTTGTATTAAACTAAAATGTTTAAAATGAATGATATTCAACGTTATACGTATCTAGGTCATATAAATTTATAATAAAGCTGAACAAATGAATAAATTCATGATAACTAGATTTACACAAGCCTGGTCGTCTTTTGCCGCGTCATGTCAGTTATAAATTAATGTCGAGTTTAATTTTTTAAATTCTGAGTCGGGATATAAATAAAACATGCTGAAGCAATTTGTAGGCTGGTGACAAATTGTCGGTCGGAATGTTTTCTTTTCTTAGTTTTTCTTAAACTTTTTCTTGTTTTCGTCTTTTATTACACCAATTTAAAAACGTATAAATCTCACGACAGGCGACATGTGCATTCTTTTGTTTTTGTGTGGACGACCACAGAGCACTTGAATTTCACATTTCACTTGAGATGAAATCAATTGTTTTGTTCTTTCAGAAGTTATAATTTTTAAGCAAAAACAAAACAAGTGTTTATTTTATATCTTGTGATACAATTTCTCAGTTTGTTATTATGTTATTTATGTGTGTGGTACGAATAAATATGATTCTTCTTGTCCTTTCAAAACTTACGATCTATGGTATGTATGTACTTCCGGTTCCAATCTACTGGCAGAACAAAAGGGTTTATGCACGCTACTGTAGTGTTATGAGAATCAAGAAAAAATAATATTAAATTTTTGGATATCCGAAAATCGAATATCAAACCGGATATTCGTAAATTTAAGTTTCGAATATGAAGCTAAACTCGCATCCGGTAATTTACCTTGAATACGGTAATTTATTTGGTAACTTACGCTGCTACGCTACAATCCTGGCGATCCATTAGAATAGAATACAATTTATTTTTACTAACCCGGATACCTTACATACGACAAAAATTTTAAAAAAAAATTCATGAAAACAATAACTGGTCTTCTACAAACACCAGAATTTTATTTTATCTTGAATTACTTACTGTAAAGGTACATTCACAAATGAAAATTAGGTTTATGGTTTTTGTTTAGGTTTAAGTATGTCATTCATAAATGTAAGTTTAAATTAACTGTAATTTAGTTTTGGTATCTACAGACATCATCTATGTATTTGCTTCAAAAACAAGGTTAAAATATCGGTAGAGCAGTACTTATCATTCGCTTGGCATTATTGGTTATGTTTCAGCAATTAGGTTTTGACAGTCTCCATGTTCTTCTCGCATTTGTCTAAAAAGCCGAATCCACCAAGTGAATATTAAATAAAGAAGGGTGCAAATATCTATATCGTTTCAGACTCGTTCTCACTGGTGAAGTTTGTGACGTCAAACTAAATCATAAACCTAAAGTTTGGACCTTGCAATGTTTAGCTTTATGATTTGGATTTAGAGACACTAAATTCTGAAGTGTGAATGGAGTCATTACATAATATGCGGCCAAAGTCTTTATATCTAAATTATAAACTATAAATCTATACTTAATTTTCATTTGTGAATGTACCTTAAATGTTTCGATATATTTACTACAGCTAGTTACTGAAACAAGTAGTTTTTAAAAATATATTTTATTATTTTACTTCAAAATAAATTATAAGTATTAATAAACTAGATCAATTTATAAATATATGTATATGTAATTTTGGATATTTGTGTTCAAAATTATAGGGTATAAGAATATATTTTATTTTATTTTGGAACTTGTTTATCTGCCCTTAAAAACGGACGCAATTTGGCTTTTATCGCCCGAGAGCTTATAAAGTTGCCAAGCAACATCTATTCAAACGTCAAAATCGTTGTTTTTATATAAATGTCAGACAACATAATAGATTCGATAAAGCATATTTTTTGACCACCGTTTCTCGTAAAACTATTCGTATCCTTTCTCGTATACGTCTTTTCACTTCTGTGGAACCAACTTGCTCTGAGCAGCGTCAAATTCATTAGATATTTCTTTTGAATAATCGATATCTTCCATTTTCATTTGACACTAAATTAAAATTTGTTATAAACAAACAATGTAGCTAGAAACCACAGCATACTTAAAATTTACAACGCCAGCATGATACCGAAAATATACCCATTGAAACCTTGAATTTCGAGAACCTAAATAAAATAAAACGTTGTATGTACCACGGGCATAATCAAGATTATAGCACTCAGGATAATTAAAGCTCTCCGCTACGCGTCGAGCTTTAAATATTCCCCCGTGCTACAATCTTATGATTATACCCTTAATACATAAATAACTATAAATCAATTTTTAATAAAAAAAAAAAATACATTATATTTGTGTACAATTTTTAAAAACATTGCCAATATTAAAGTTATATAGGTAGAAAATTTATTTCTTTTATCATAGTAGGCTTGTTGATTCCCGAATTTCGTAACGAAGATTCACAGCGGGCTATGGCCAGTTATTATTTTGTTTTAACGGTAAACGACTGACGTTGTTCGTGTCATCATTTTTTTACCAAAAAAATATTGTACATATGTGAAATTATATTACCCAATATAATGTATCGTGTTTGGAATTTAATTCTGTTTCGTCATATAAATTTTTGTCGGAAAAGTGTTAGCATTTTAAAACATTCAAATAAGTGTCGTCGGAGACAAACTTATGACTGAGGTATAAGGTATATAAAACATTCATGAACTGTGAATTTTTATTAACATATTTTTATTTTATATTTACAGTGTTTTTTGGTGAAATGAACTTGGAAATCTACAAAATCTTCGGGTAAACCAGACTACAACAGCATATATGGTAGGTAAAGCACATAATTATTCTTGTTAATATTAAAAATGATTTAAAATTAACATTTAACTGAAACAATCAAAGGGAGTATTGAATAATATTAAATATTTTCAAATGAAAAAGTTTTAAGATCCAACCTGAATGTTGGAAAAATAGTATAAATGTCAAAAAATTCCAATTGTGATTGATATACAGTTGTTTCTCGGATACTGGACACGCCGATTATTTTCTTTAATATTGGAAATACAACAAAATCATTCTTATAAAAGTTGTAGTAAATGAAGGGGGACATTTACTTATTGAAGAAAAGAATTTTTTTAACCAGTGGTTCTCAAACTATAACATGAAATTATATTTTTTTAAATGGGATGGTACATTTTTTTAGGCTCATTCGATAGAGTATTTTTTCTGAATTCAACGATGTAATCTTTTAAATTTTATGTTTATAGTTATTTTCCAGTAGGCGGCTATGCATGAAAAAAATTGAACCTAAATTAAAACGAAACATAAATATTTGTTTATATCTTTATAAACAGCAAGAATAAGAATTTTGCACTGAATAATTCAAATTGACAGATAGCAGTTTTGGTTATAAAAATAAAATTTATTTAAATTTCAATTGTATTTTTCTTAATATTTTTGTAATGTAAGGATATAAAATGTATACATGGTTGAATACAGAAAAAAATACTCTATCGAATGAGCCTCAAAAATATATAAATAAAATAAATAGATAAATAAATAAATAAATAAATAAATAAATATATCATCACGGCTTATTACCCATTGCTGGGTGTGCCAATCTGCTTTGTATACAGATATCGGTAATGATGAAATATTTACAACGTGCGGCCGTTTACCAGGCGTCACCTCACGGGCACTCATTGCTGGCGTAAAGAGTGCACCACAGGGGCCATTTTTATGGCATTTTAAAATTCGAAATATTTGGCGTCGGTCGGGATCAAACCCGGTTCCTCAGATTCGCGACCTGACACTCAGGCATGCGGTCGCGAGACCCCATAAAAATATATACTATCTCATTGAAAAAATATATAACTATGTTAAAAAATTCTTTTGTTCAATAAGTGAATATCCCCCTTCATTTGCAACAAATTTTATTTAAATGATTTTCTTTTATTTCCAATAATAAAGACAATAATCGGGAGGTCATATATATATATATATATATATATATATATATATATATATATATATATATATATATATATATATATATATATATATATATATATATATATAGTAATGTAAAAATGTTTTCATTCATAAATAAAATGATTAGTAATAATCATATATCGTTTTCCATGTACATATTTAGATTTGCACTTAGTGCAGTTAATGACATCATCCCCGGCAGCACTTTGAGTACATCAAGCGCTTTGGTACGCTTGCTGTTTACACCGTGCCTGATAAAGATCTGGTACATCCACCTTTGAACGTGAACGTACCAAAAATATGTACGAATTGAATTACGTACCAAAGGTTTGGTACAGAGGGTTTACACCATTCGTCGCTAACTTGTTACGTCCCTTCTCACTTGGTATGCGGACTAAATGTTTCGTACGCGTGGTGTAAACATACTCAAAGAGATGCCAAATAATTGCATTTTCATTCAAAAACAACCTATTTAATAATTTTCCAATGTTTTAATTTTGTTTCAATTCCATAGCTATCACTACATATGAGCAACTACATCAAAATTAAATAAAAATATTAATATATTTCCTATAGGTTTCAAGTAGATGCCTAGTATGAGAAAATGAAAATGATTCCCTCAAAGTATTTAAAATTCAAGTATCAAATTTGCAAACTGTCGACACCTTTATTTCTTTTCATATCTTACAACAAATTCAATGTCAATATTACACTGTTTGCAGTATGAATACCATTGAACTAATAATTATTTCAGCAATCTGAAAATAAAATTATATTACCAGTATTTATACACGATATTTTTATCAAAACAAAAATCCACACTTGCTTTCTAAAAATATTATACGAGCTCTGTTAGAAAAGTATCCGACCTTTGACCGGGGAAAAAAACTGGCATACCTGGAGCGTTGGAAACCTAATCACCTTCAAAGTAGTCTCCTTGGCACTCCACACACTTCTCCCAGCGGTGCCGCCATTGTTGTAAGCATTCCGAGAAAGCCTCTTTCGGAATTGAGTTTAGCTCGGCTGTCGTTGCAACCATAAAATCCTCTCTTGTCTGAAATCGTGTTCCTTTCAATGGCTTCTTAAGTTTGGGGAACAAACAAAAGTTGCAGGGGGCTATATCGGGAGAGTAAGGAGCCTGTTGAACCACAGGAGTCTTGTTCTTCGCCAAAAAAGTCTGAATCAAGTGCGAGGAATGTGCTGGAGCATTGTCGTGATGGAGGTTCCAATTTCCTGTTGACCACAACTCCGGTCTCTTGCGCCGCACAGCATCACGTAGGCGACGGAGGACATCCTTGTAGTACTCTTTGGTGATTGTTTGACCCTGTGGTGCAGGAGTCAAATGAAGCAGTCAGCATCAATTTGACGTTGCTGCGCACTTGGCAGGCCTTCATTGATCTTGGTGACGTGGAATGCTTCCACTGTGACGACTGGGATTTGGACTGAATCTTCCTAATGGTTTCCACCTGGCTGTCTCCCAGTTTCAGGCAAAATTTGATGCAATAGCGCTGCTCCAGTCGTTCCGCCATTTTCCTTGCAATGAAAAACCGACGAGAGCACTTCTCACTACCTCACTCAAATGCTGCTTGCAGGTTTTCACAAAAAAAAATAAAGTCGGATGCTTTTCTAACAGACCTCGTAATTCGCTTCAAAATGGGTCGGTCAAACCGTCAAACATATTTCAGTGGCGCGTCATAATTGTTTGCTAAGAGATAGTCAAAATGACTGAATTCGATAGAAATACACCGTTTGAGTTCTCAATTAATTTTTCGAGATTAGCTGAATTCACCTTAAGGTGGGTACACACATGTACAAAATACCGTAACAGAACACCGTCGAGTAACTTAAACGCGTAACTGTGTGGACGGTACAACGTAACAGCGTAACATCGTAACATCGTAACAGAACAGCGTTCCACCGGCTGTCGGTTTTCTAGCGTCGCATCAAAGAAATGTTACACGCAAGTGCATGTTCATCCCTCGTGTGCGAGTGTAGACAAGTTATGCGAACTTCGCAGTTTACAGTAACAATATACTGTTGGTAAGTGTTAACACTATGGAGTGGACGCAAGATATACCATAAGTTTCATTGAAATTTATCAGAAATACGATATATTATGGGATTCAAAACATCCTCAACATTATAATAAAACATTCAAAAACGAGTTACCAGTCGCCAAAAATCGAATTGTCACTGCTGATCTTTGTTGTACAGGAATGGCCTTCCTCCAGTATGTGTCTTTGCGCATAACTTTTGGACCAATTAAATTTATTAGGTATTCGAAAGCCACAGGTGACATTCGTATAAAATTTTTGTACAAACCACTAACTGTTTGGAATTTAAGATCATTTAGTAAATGGTCCGCACCATAATCAATTCTGTTTGCAAATAGTTGTGTACACCACCATCGTCTTTGTATTTGTCTTCGTTTTTTACGTATTAAATTATCAATTACTATATATGCTGCAGCAGCAACTTCCATCTCGAACACAGACAAATGACTGCTTGACATGGAACGGGAAAATGTTCAACTATTTGATTCGTGGCGAGGTTACATTACGGTCACACAAAAATTTAAACGTAACGTCGACGCGTAGCAGAAAAATGTTACGCGACGGTGTTCTGTTACGATATTTTGTACCTGTGTGTATCCACTTTTACATTGAAATAAATATAAATCGTGATATACAGGCTGTCTCATAACTCGCGCCCCAGAGCGAATGAGGAAACACGAAACTGAACTCGGATGTGTAATTTCGAAAAAAATCTAGCTTAAAAGATATTCGAGAAAACACGTCTTAAAATTGACCAATCAGAGACCTACACCTTCAACGTGTGTTTGCCGTAATTTTACGTTACTAAGGTTTTATACAAATCAAATCTTCTTTAAAAGGTGTGGGCGACTGTAGTTTTCGAAAAATGTCAGTGTCAAATTAAATTTAACAAGGTGAATAAAAAAGGCAAATTCTTACCATATATTCAGCCACTGATTACTTAGAAATCATTATAATTTTCGGAGAATGTGGACGTAACGCCAGAAAGGCAGCACGAGTCCACTCGGAACGTTTTCCGGATAGAAATCTTTGGATCATAAAATGATATTGAGAGTCATCGCAAGGACGCATGAGACCGGTCAAGTTATGCCAGATAGAAAAGAAACTGACAATAATATCTTCGTTTAACACATTTTACACTGCTGCTACAACACATTGCACTGTACGATGTAAATGATAATCTCGGATGACACCTTCGCTAACCTAAATTTGTTGACAGTGAAAAGTAAACTCTAAAGTGTCAAAATTACAGTAAGAAACAAATTTTGTAACTCACTAGTAGTATTTTTAAAACTTAACAACCAGTTTATTTTGTAATAATATCATCATAAATTTATTGACAATGAAAAGTCAACTCTAAAGTGTCAAAATTACAGTAAGTCAAACAAATTTTGTAACTCACTAGTAGTATTTTTAAAACTTAACAACCAGTTTCATTTTGTAATAATATCATCACACCTCAAGATATCCTTCCGGGATTGGTGGATTAAAAAGTCTTGTAACTCCGTTATGCAAGCAGCCGCAAATTATTTTCTTCTACTTGTTGGCAACCTATTCTCGTCGGCAAGTGTCAGTTTCGTCTGGGGCGCGAGTTGTGAGACACCCTGTAGAACTTTTATTTGCACATATTATAAATACATAAACAAGTTCCTCAGCAAACTTCTCCCTACGACTGAGTATGTCCTCAAAAGGGATTATCGAAAGGTTTATTGTGGTATTTCTATTGTCAGCTATTGTTAGAGAAGTAAATTTGGTTTCAGGTACAAAGCGGGTGGCTTTTTATGAGCAACCTAGTAAATTTATATCTAATTTTTCTGCTGGGTTTATTTGTCGCATCCTATCAAAATCCAATACTATTCTTGCAAATTTTGATTTATTGCTCCAGCTATATATTTTGAAATGAATTACAGTGTGTATGTGAGCATGATACGAATGTGTTTTAGGGTATAGTCAGAAAAATTGAATCTGTCGCTTCCAGCAATAAAACTATAATTATCGTAATTATGATAAAGCGGTATACAAAAATAGCATTTATGTTAGCACAGTAACAGAGCGGCGCAAATAATGCAAGCAGTGTCATGATTGCGATATTTATAGTTTTATTGATAGAAGCGACAGAGAATATTTTTCTGACCATATTCAAGACTCAGAACTTATGAAACTTTGTATCTATTCGTTATTTTTACATTATCGAGAAGAAATGATTAGTTTGTGGCACGGTGTAGTATCTATAGGTGAGTGCACGACGTATTCCAATGCATTACGCAGAATGGCTAACTAACTGGGCTAGTTCATACAGTGTGCAACTAGGTGTCAGGTTTTGTTGCGACCCGGTTTTTACAAAAAATATTTTAAATATTAAATTATTCATATATAAAGCATAATATTCTATATTTTCAATACATTACCTTTTATTTTTGCCAGTTCTATCTATGTATTTTGTACAAATTCCATACAGAAGTTTTGAATATTTGCAGTAAAATATTATGTCAAATGTACTTGACACTGGCATTTTGCTGGCATCTTTTAATCAGAATTTTCTTTATTTTAGTACCTGTTTCTATGGTTATAGAAAGACTATATTTCTCTTTACTTGATCCATACTTTGTTGTGAATCCCGTAGCAAAACATTTTCTATTTAAACGTGAACTCATTTTAACCTGTAACCACAATCGCCACATTGCGGCACACCAACTGTCAAACACCTGTCAAATGGAACGGGTCGCGTTAGTGCCAATTTCTTTCCCAGTTACTTAGCCATGTCAACGCATCTCGATCTCTCACGTATAGATACTACAGCGTGGTTTGTGGTTAAAAAGTTAAAATTAGTCAACCGATAATGATATCTCGTTTGAAACACTAAGGCTCGTACCACGAGCACGGTTTTAACTAAAACGCTGTTTTAGGAAATGTCAAATTTCATTATTTAATAATAATAATAATAATAATAATAATAATAATAATAATAATAATAATAATATTAATAATAATAATAATAATAATAATAATAATTCAAACAAATATTTTTTTAAAAAATCGTTCTTTAAACATAAGGGCGGAATTAAATATTGAAATCTGAATTTGACATTTCTTAAAACAGTGTTTAAGTTAAAACCGTGCTCGTGGTACGAGCTTAAATGTCTAAATAGTGTTTCATTGAAAAATTCGCCTAAATATCATGTTTTTACAAATTATATTATTATATTATGGTAATCTTACAATTCTTATAACTTAATGCTATTCCAAAGTCCAAGGAAACCTGCCCTACTTATTTCATTAAAAATTGTAACAAACTGCTTACAACCAAATTTCGAGTATAGAGCCCGTGCATGTGACGTCACGGATATTTAAAAGTGGCAGCCTGGTGGACCAACAAACAAGACTGACATATAGGTATATGTTTAAAATGCCATAATTTTGTGCTATGGTTAGATATTCCAAAATGGTTAGGTACGGTAAAGTGAACTGGTTTAAAAAATAATGTTTCGCTCATTTTAATAGTCTTGTAAAATAGAAATTGTTTGCTAATTTAACCGACCTCGTAGCTCTTATAGTTCTCGAGATAGCAATAGTGGACTAAATAAAATGAACACCCTGTATACGCCTCTAAATTTGTATAGGCTTTAAATTCTTGTATATAATATATATGAACTTCTGCTATGTTCAAAGCACACTACAATATCTGAATAAGGTTTTCCGGGCCTAAACATTGTATTCATGTCAATACGGCTCTATGGATCTATGAGTACGTTTTCACCACGCGTACTAAATATTTAGTCCGCATACCAAGTGACGTAACAAGATGGCGTCGAATGGTGTAAACACTATGTACCAAATCTTTGGTACGCAATTGGTACACATTTTTGGTACGTTCAAAGGGGGATGTACCAGACCTTACTCATGCACGGTGTAAACAGCAAGCGTACTAATGCGATTTTTCTGCCATCTATAACTACTTTTAATTCAATTAAATTGTGCATTAGTATTTAGGAAAATTGTGTAAGTTTAGTAATATTTACAATTTTAATAGTATGGCGTTGTAAATTACATAAGGTGTTCCACAATTTAGGACAAAAAATTAAAGGGTATATATTGTACGACGTGCTGATCATAAAACAAAAATATTTTTGTTATAAATGACGATTAAATGTTAGCGCTGAAAATAAGAATATTAAAACACATTTATCACCCAAACCAGTATATACAGTATTAATACAAAAAAAATAACAAATCTAGATGACCGTCACCTGGCCGAACCCGGTCACACGGAATCCTCCTCCACGCCGTGATTATTTCTGCAAAAGAATTAACACATGAGAAATACTCAGTGAGGAGGCAATCATTCACAACCGTACACACATGTTGGCAACTACGGGCAGTGCCGCTTCGGTGGTGATCCGGAGATAATTCTCTTAACCAAATGGATCGGATCACTACAGCCCTAACTGCTGTTACCGTTGGCGACCACAGATGCGAGTCACTACAGCCTTCCCTGCTGCTTCCGTTGGCGACCCCCGGGTTCACACGAGCGGCCACTACGGAACCACTGCCGCTTCGGTGGTGATCCGGAGACAATCCTCTTAACCAATTGGATCAGATCACTACAGCCCTAACTGCTGCTACCGTTGGCGACCCTCGGGTTCACACGATACGGCCACTTCAGTACACCGTATTGCTCGCACATACCCACAATCATACACATGTTAGATTAAGTCTCTCACCTTAATCACTACAATATCGATGTTCTCACACTGAAATCTAGAAATAAACTGAAATAAAATACGTGAATACCAGGATCATTAAATGTAGCTCTTATCCAACAGCATCGGTTATGTACCTAAATTAGTTAATTAGAGACAAAACATAATAAATTTAATAAAAATAGTCTTACGCAAAATAATTACTGTGATATTTTATTAAAAATTCGCATGAATATTGCATCGTATTTCAAGTAAACATTTTTTTGTCACTGGTCGGTAGCTATTTTTAATTTTTTTTTTTTCAAATCTTCTACAATGATGGTAATTGTTTACATAATATCTAATACTAATAAATGTCTAATATTGTGTAACTAATAATTTAATTTTAATTTGATAGGTGGTAAGGAATTATTTCGTCGACATTGCTGTTAATTATGACTTATCTTTGCTGGTGCAGTGTTCTAATTTTACAGTGAATAGCAATGTAGTGTAGTTTTTGTTAAAATGGATGCATTTAGTAACAGTGAATTAGTGGACATGACATGGTGTTAATTTATGGAGAAGCAGGGCAAAATTCGTTATTGGCACGACGTCTCTATGCTGAACGTTATCTTTTACGGCGATTACCCACTCACCGTTTGTTTGTGAAGATAGTACAGCGCCTTCGAGGGAGAGGTGGTGGCCGCCAGCATCAACAATGTGGTAAATGATATCTTAGATGCTGTACATGCTGAACCAACTACTAGTACCCGAAGAGCATCTCAACAATTAGGAGTACCACATAATTCAGCATGGCGAATTTTAAGAGATCATAACTACCACCCATTCCATTTTCAACGGATACATGGGTAGGGTGATCAGACGTCCCGGTTTTCCGGGACTCGTTCCTGTTTTGAGTTGTATGCCCCGGTGTCCCGATAAACATCTTCGGGACACATAATTGTCCCGGTTTTCAAACCCGATTCCAAAAATTTTTAATTATATCATCTATCGACATTCGTAATATTTATTTTATTGCTAAATTTTTAATTGTTTTATATATTCTAATTTTATACCTTGCATTTGAAAATAAGTGCGCTCTGCGCATATCGTAAATGAGGGTAGTGTGCATAGGTCTCGTGCGTGTGATTCACAATTGTGTGTAAGACTGTGGTACTGTGCTTACGAAACATATGGGTTTTGGGATGTTTTTACTTTAATTTATGAGTAAGAACATATTCAATTATAATGTATAAGTATTATTTTTATTTGTCAACAATCCGTTAAATATATTCTTTTTTCTAAAATGTGACCTGGGAATTTATTGTTGTACATGAAAGGGGAAAAACATGGAGCCTCACATCCCTTGAAAAAATGTAACTTTCAATTATAAGGCATTTGACCTTGCATGAAAAAAAAATTCGACTGCGGCGCTTTTTTTCTGGATACATTTTCTCACCAACCAAAGTTTTTGTGCTCAAACCACCACTGGTCACTCTGTACAGGGGCTAACAGAACCTGACCATCAGTTTAGAGTACGGTTTTGCGACTGGTTTTTAAAAAACGTACTTAAAATCCTAATTTCCCCTCATATATCATATTTTTTGATGATGCAACTTTTTCGAGGGAGGGAGTTCATAATTTTCATCTCTCATTATTGGACTCAAGAAAATCCGCACATTGTTATACGAGGCAGTTTTCAGCATCGTTTTTCGATAAATGTTTTGGCAGATATTGTTAATGGAATGGGCCGTACATTCTACCAAATAGGATGACTGGAGCTAATTATTTATTATTTTTACAAAATTCTTTGCCAGAATTACTTGAAAATGTGCGTCAGCAGGTATGGTTTCACTACGATGGTGCGCCACCACACTATGCTGTAAATGTAAGAGAACATTTAAAACGCAAGATTTTTATTTCTGGGGTAATTTAAATCACTCGTATACGATAACCAAAATGCGCCGGAAAACGAAGAAGAACTTAGGCAGAGAATAGTAATTTCAGCAGAAACAAGAAACAATACGAGTACAAAATTCGTGTCAAGGCTGTACTAGATCATTAATTCAACGTGCTGCAATGTGTGTAGGGATGAATGGTGCAAATTTTTAACAGTATTTGCTTCAGGTATGTGTTTAGTTATTTCCCTAATTATCTTAATATTAAATACAATGAATTAATATTAGAAATTATTTTGTATTCAAAACTATTATTACATAATGTTTCTTTGATAATTAATTTCATTTAACATTTCTTTCTATGACGTATGGTACTTCAGTAGTCCAAAAAATGTCTATTTCAAGTAAACTACCTTTAACTTTGCGAATTTTTAAAAAATTCTTTTTGTTTCATGATCAGCACGTCGTACAGTATATACCCTTTAATTTTTTGTCCTAAGTTGTGGAACAGCATGTATGTACTCACAACTATTTTTCCTTATTAGGTAATTTTAGGTTAGGGTGACTCTGACAGTTAAAACTAAAGCCTCATTCACAATACGAACTTAGTAGCTAGTGTTAGTAGTTATGGTTAGTGGTTATTATTAGTAGTTAACGATTGGTAAACAGCGTTCACAATACATGAAATTAACGATTTCCGAATAACTATTTTTGTTGGTAAAATAGTATATTGGATTCAAAAAAATTAAGAGCTGGTTTAATTTAACACCTACTTCTTGTTTAGCGGATTTAACTATTATTTAATATTTTTCATTTTTGTTGATTAAAAAAGTTCAAGAGAAGAAGTTTGTATTGCCTACAACCTACAAAACTGATATTAATGTATTTTTATATGATACAAAATGTTTATTTATGACATACCTGCTAATAAAGTGTGACATACTACTTTAATTTAACACAAATGTAATTTATGTCTTTTAAAAATAACTGTCAACCTCAAACCTTAGCAAATGTCATAACATCTTTCCTTTTCTACAATATATCTATTTCATTCTACTCTGTTCTGTGATTGGCTATTCTGTTAACTACTAACCATAAGTTTGAAGCTTAAGCCTCATTCACAATACGAAATTAGTAATTAGTGTTAGTAGTTATGGTTAGTGTTTATAATTAGTAGTTAAATATTGGTAAACAGCGTTCACAATACATGAAATTAACGACTACGAATAACAATTTTTGTTGGCAAAATAGTACATTTGGTTTTTAAGAACTTCTCGTTTAGTAGATTTGACTATTATTTAATATTTTTGTATCTTTCTCTTTTTGTATAAAACAAGTTCAATAAAATAAGCTTTTATTGTCTACAACCTACAAAACTGATATTTTTATAAGACACGCATATTAAAAATGTTTATTTATAATAGAATAATAAAGTCGGTATGTTTCAAATTCTACTTCAATTCAACAAAAAAGTAATTTATTTCTTTTAAAACAACTGTCAAACTCAACAAATGTCACATCTGTCTTTTCTCTGTTCTGTGATTGGTTACTCTGTTAACCACTAACCATAAGTTTGGAGCTTACAAACTCTTGCGCTAACTGAACTTAGCTTTCTTCGCTAATCGTAACTACTAATACGAACCATTAATTTCGTGCTGTGAATGAGGCTTAACAAACTCTTGCGCTAACTGAAATTAGCGCAGGCCTACACTGCGCTAATTTCGTTATTGTGAACGTTCTAGTACAACTACGTATGTCAAGCTTTCTACGCTAACAGTAACTACTAATACTAACCACTAATTTCGTGTTGTGAATGAGGCTTAAGCAAGCGCGTGTAACGTACCAAAATATTTAGTATGTTTATTTAAATACCGGTGTAAACATTCCATACTAAGATAAATTTTAGTATACACTTGGTCTGTGTTCAGAATAGTACGCTCGGTGTAAACGTAGTCTATGATTATCAATAAGAGATACGTATTTTTAACATTTTCCGGCGGAGAATTATAATGTTCAGTGAGTTAAGCCATAGCCATAGTAATACACCAACCCCACAAATGTTATTATGAACAACAACTAAAAAACGTACAAAAAGCATAGAAATGGCCAGTGGCGTATCCAGGACTCGTGTTAAGGGGGGGGGGGGGTTCAGGTACCTATTGCTTATGTACTGTTCATCAGCTATGATACTTCAAAATAATTCTGAATGGGTTATGTGACCATAATGGAATTTCAATTTGCGGATTATAAAATATAAAAATTAACCACTATAGTTACCATTATAATAATAAACATTAAATATTATTTCTTAATAATGAAGTTATTTGCAATTTAATATTTTGGAGAGGGGATACGGTGACGTGAGTGTGTTCGGGAATTTGCATCTGGCGTTATGACACTGCCTGTCGCGCTCAGTACACTATGACGTCATGATACCCCATCTCTTAATTTTTTTTTTAAATCTAGTATCATATAATGTAAAGATCAAAATTTAATCACATTCCCCATTGAAAATAAAGACGCTTATTATCTACAGCATATTAATATACGTAATAAAAGTTTGCTCATTCTTTATTAATATAAAAATTACAGTGAATATAGGAACAAACATTTTACATTACGAGTAGTACGAACCACGTTTATTGCGTATTTTTCGTTTTATTGTAATAATAATTTAGTGCACATTATTATTAAAATAAAACGAAATATAAATTTTTGGTTTCTAAAATATCCTTATAATTATAAAATAATATTTAATTTTCTATCCTGAAGCCCCCTAAGCCCCCCCCCCCCGAATACGCCACTGGAAATGGCTTAGCATCCACCAAACTCAATGTAAACAAAGGCACTTAAAAGGTTTGTTGGTCCACCAGGCTAGCGGGTTGCCTAGACCCAAGCACGTGCAGCACGCGCCCTATTGCTTTTTCTAAACAACATTTCAAAATTAAAATAGGAATGAAATAAAATTTTTACTTACTACAATTATGAAGGTCGTATCCAGAGGAATCACCCCTCCTATTCTAAGATTTGGTTTCTGGTGCATTGCTTGAATCATAAGTGCGTTTCTCTAAAATATATAAAAATTAATTTATACCTTGTTCCATCTAAAGAATAAAGTGATGCGCTTATATTTTTCGATACAGTGATTCACGAATAATTGTCGACACCAATATACAATGCAAAAGGTGTATTTGTCAAACCAGTAGTTTGACAACTGAGGTTAATTTTGTGATTTGCATATTTTAGTGTTACTAAACTCTGTTGTTATTCTATTGATTGCTATCCGCTGTAGACGGGCATGGTTATAGAAACATAATTCAAATATTGTATCAATTATGATTTTATTCTTTGTAAATGCTGTGCGTTATTTGTTGTTGTATTGTCGTTTATTAAACGCCCAAATTAACTGTCAAAAATTCTTTCGTTATTTCCATCAGAGTTTAATTGATATTAGTAAAAGTGTAAATACAAAAGATGTTCAGAATTAAAAACTGCATCCAACGAGGTTTTATTTATTGATTCTGTTCATGAAATAAACGTAAATTAAAATTGACATTTCTAACCTATTTACAGTGTGCCCTGAGAATACTGTTTATAGAGTCCGTGCATGTGACGTCACGGATATTTAAAAATGGCAGCCAAACAACAAACCAGACTGACATATAGGAATATGTTTAAATTCCATAATTTTGTGCTATGATTTGGATATTTCAAACAAGTGACGCTTTATCAATTTATAGATTTGCATCTAAAACAGATTTTGAAGGTAGAATTATAGCTTTAGGAAGTTAATATGGTTAGGTACGGTAATGAGAAGTGATTTTACGAAGCTAAAATAAGAATAAATATAATATTTTTGGTACTCTATAGTAGATATTTATTAAGTATTTTGTCTGATGTGTAATATATTACCTTCAAATAATATTAAACTAAAGTACGCCATTATAATATAAATTAACGTAGCTTGAAGACATCATGTTTTAGTAATTAATTAGTATGTTAAAAAATAGGACAATAAAAGTGTTTTATACATCTAATAAAATTATATTAAGAGTATTCACATTGTCAGCTAGCTATACAATCACAGTGAGCACACACAATGTCACTAATTTGTAAATCATACAAGATACTTTTAAGATGTTTGCTAGTAACTTTTGGGAAATGTAAATCTGTAATCAGCCAAAAATTTTGATAGTTATAATTTTTAATGCACTAAATCATATTACTAACATACCTAGTCTTTCACGTCAATAGTCGATGTCTTTCATTCTCAACACAAACAAAATTATAAAGTTGTGTATTAAACCAGGCTTTTAAGACAAGGAGGAACGAAGGGAGGAAAAGCAAAAGCATAGTTATTAGGTTATGAGATGATTATTTATCGTCGATAAATCATAATAGTTTAAATACGTTAGTCAAAAAATGTAAGTACAAACTTTTGTCCATTTAAAAGAGGTACATGAGTACAAATAATTAGTCGTCCATTTATTGTTCCCTAAACATTTTTTAACGAAAATTTTTACAGCATTTTCGTCTGTCGAGATGTGTATTATGCATAATAAATACACCTTCCCAAGTAAATTCAGTCTCATTAATGAACATTATGAGCCATTCCCAAAATTGAAGTCTGTTATGTGCTGAAAACAGAACTTTTTGCACATGTTATGAATATAACTGTTGTTTTTTTAAAAAAAATTGGCGTATGTGACACTCCGTATTGTGATGTAATAAAGATGTACAAGTACAAGATTAACAAATGTGCGAATATTAAGAACAGAATGATTTGGTGACGATTTGGAAACGCTCCGTGTAAATGCGTTGGCAACTCCATGACACTGTCTTTATGTCAACCGTGATGTCAAGTAAAATGTAGTACAGATACGAGTAAAAAAATAAATAAATAAACCATAGGTAAGTAATTACAATGTCTGTGTACTCGCATTTTGATAGAATTTTACCTTATAAACAAGTTTATTACTAATGTCAAAATTGAATTGCAACAATTGACAGGACTGTCAATTGCTAAAACAAAATTTTTCATACCTATTGCTACTGCATTCAATTATCACAAAAATATTTGGAACGACTCGTCAATTTACGGGGTGGTAAAAATACTAAAAAAAATATGCGATTTCGAGAAAAAGTTATTAAGAAATATTTTTGCTCTTGCCGAGTTATATTACTGGTTAAATTTAATGCACTTATTTCATTTACATCCTGTATATGAACTTCTGCTATGCTCAAAGTACGCTACAATATCTAAATATAAGGTTATGAGAAATGTTCCGGGCCTAAACATTGCATTCATGTCAATACGGCATAGATCTACGTTATGATTATCAATAAAAGATACGTATTTTGAACATTTTCCGGGAGAAAATAGTAATATTGAAGTCAGTTGAGCCATAGTAATACACCAACCCCACAAATATTATGAACAACAACTGAAAAACGCACAAAAAAGCATATAAACGGCTAAACATCCACCAAACTCAATGTAAACAAAGGTATTCCTGCCCCCCTCCTGTCTATCTTATAAGATGATAATGCACGCCTGTGATAATTGTTGTAAATTGGAATGACAATGTGTATTTTATCCCACTTAGGGGAACGCGTCGTAGAGGGCCAGTCTGTCGCTGACGAAGTTGCGTCTGTGGGAAAAGACGCCGATAACAGGTCAAAAAGGAAAGTGAATTGTGTATATTAGATTAATGCATGTATTATCGCCCATATATTCTAGTTAAATAATAAATGAAAAAGATTAACAAAATTAATTTAAAAAAACCATAGCTTTTATTATTTACATTCAAAAGACATGTGTATGTAGGCAATTAGCAAAAAAGATTTTTTAAACTTACCGCATTAATCATCTCAGGTTCGAAGTAACAGATAGTCCATTCACTTAATAAAGATAAAGTCGTTCTCATCTACAATATGAGATTATTAATTACCAGAAATATTCTAGAATCTTCCATTATTTACTTGACTCTGGAACAATTCTGTTGAAGCTGCCGTTGCAATCATAATAGAATGAACCAGGCTTAGAGAGCAAAATTTGTCGAAGGCAAAATATTCTTTGGTTATAAAAACATATATAAATACAGCTGTTCCATAACACATCATCGGTAAATAGATAAATAGTGTCTTAGACAAAATAGACATTGATAAATTTGCTGATTCACATAGTTTGAAGTGTATATTTAATATAAACTGAATATTTACATTTGATGATCGTTTGTTATATATTTTTTTTGTGTTTAAATCTAAGATATCTGGCATACTATAATCAAATTTTTCTATTTCTTTTTTTAAGAAAGAATTAACTTTGTCTATTTTATAAATACTGCCAAGCATAGGTCCGAAAAATGAATAAAACGGAATGAAAATATATAAAAAAGGAAACGTGAAACATATACATTCACAAATGCATAACAAAATGTTTTCATGCATGAATACATAAATATTGCCTACTACAATAAAGCAAAATACAACAATTTTTGAAAATATAGTTGCCAGGGTAAAAAATAACATATTTACATCCATACGCATTTGTCTTAAATTATAATCAATTTCGCTATGAATATTTAACATATCTGTAATTAGATGCAGTCGCTCCAACATAAATAAAATAGTCATTATTGAAATTAGATCATAGCTAAGGAACATTAAATCTGGACTGAAGGCAATTTCTTCCAAAGTTACTTCTTCTCCAATATCCAGCCCTAGCCGCGCATTAATTATGTAAGCGAGACTTAATAAGAGTATAGTTATATAAACTGTAAAATATGATGAAATTAGTATATCTTACATCTAAATAACTAATTAATGAAATTATTGAAAGTATAGCTAGTAGCATATTATTGCTGGGGCCTAGAGACTTCCTTTTTTGGAGGTGAATAAGATAAAAAGTATTGTTGATGGACAAAATATATGTTTGGATAATAATACATTTTTATTAATTTTGGGATATAGTTTTCGAAAAAGCGTCGTTTGAAAGTCAATTGCGAAATGCTTTTGCATTCTCGAATGCAAACGTGTCATTTCGCCATCTGTAATCAAAGTTTCTAGGCTCCACTCTTACACATGTTGACTGAATACCGAGAGTAACAAAATTTAACAGCCTATCCTGAAGTCATTCTGAGTCTAATAAATTATAATTACATTACTAGTGAGAATGAAGCATTATTACTGCACGAGTGTGAAAAATTGCGTATGACTAGGTCAAGACGTGCAGAGCTGGGCAATACTTGCAAGAAAAGTACTTTATTAGTACTTCAAGTACTGTACTTGAAGTACTTTCTATTTATTGTACTTTGTATTTGACAAAGTAAGTATATTCACATGTACTTGGATTGTACTTTGTATTTGACAAAGTAAGTATATTCACATGTACTTGGTACTTAATACTTGGAAAAATACTTCAAGTACAATGAAGTATTTTTAAATACTTGAAGTACTTTAAATGAGCTTGAAGTATTTTAAATGTACTTGAAGTATTTTAAGTAAACTTGAATTACTTTAAATGTACTTGAAGTTTGATGAATAATTTAAAAGTTAACAATGTTATGAGAATTGTTTGTTTGTCAATGTGTTTTTTGCAGTGGTGTGGTGTTATTCCTGTAGTACATGATCATGTGAATATCTTTAATAAATATATTTTCAGCAATAATATAAAAGTAAAGATAAATTTGCAAATGTTTATGGCATAAATAAATTAATTCTAATCTGCATACTGGTTAAATTTTTTAACCCATCAAGTATGTTGACATATAAAAAAAGGATTTTTAGTTGTCAAATTAATAACTATTGGACAAAAATTTTAACCAGTGACTAAAAATTAACCATCGAGTTACAGAATAGGGCACAATGTTTGTATTACCTAACTACAGTACTGGGACTTTGCCGTATCGCCTGGCGATCGTATGACGTGAAAATGACGTCATTCTAACATCTCGGTACTTCTTCTCGTATCGCTTGACGATCAAATGACGTCAATTTTACGTCATAAGATCGCTAGGTGATACGGTAGTCCCAGCGAGGAACTCTTGTTTTTAATAACCAAATAAATATCGCATATTGAAATTTTCGTCGATAATCATTTTTTAAGGTTCATATAATCAGAAAAATATCATTTATCTGAAAAAGCACTTGCACCCAAATTTACAAGTACTTTTTCAAGTACTTGGTTCTTTGAAGTACTTTAGAAACTGAAAAAAAGTATTTGTACTTCAAGTACATTTAGAAACATCAACATACTTGATACTTGTACTTCAATTACTACTTTCCGGTACTTTGCCCAGCTCTGAAGACGTGTAATTACGAGTGCTATAAATTGTTTCTTGTACCAATAAATTTTGATTATTTTTCTGTTCATAAGTGTAGTAATAAACTATAAACTAAGTTTACCAAACTCAAATATGTGCGTCTAACGGCAATGAAAATTTTATGTCTATCTACAGTATTTCAAATATGATGGATGACTTTCTTCGAGCAAACCAAAAAAAAATCCAACTCTTAAACTGGATCTTCTGTTTGGTGTCGTCTATTTTTCGTAAAAGTCTGTTGTCTTGCTACACTGTATCCAAAATCCAAAGCTATACAGGGTGGAATACAAAATTATGGTATTGTCACCTGTAGGTAACTACTACGACCTTTGTGTATATAACATTTTTAACTAGACCTGAGGATTAAGCTGTTAAATTTTGTTACATATTCGTTGAATGTTTCGGCTTCTTAAGTATCTAACCGGTTCCCGATTCTCATTCCAAATCTATCCGAACTCTCTTCTAAAACCAAAACTAACAACTTTTTAGACCGACATACTGCAAATCTAATCTGGAATCGATAATATAAGAATATTAATTTCGGAAAGAAAACAAACTGAAAAAATTATAGCTGGTATTTTAATAAACAATTAACGGGTTCTGCCATTTCTACATCCCGCTACACTTGGTAAGGGAGGTATAGGGATCGTGCTAAAAATCGCATATCGAGATTTTGGTAAATGACCACGTTTTAAGGTCCCTAGAATTCAATTTTAACATTTTCACGATGATGTCTGTGTGTATGTGTGGATCCTCCACTCTAACTCAAATACTATCATTCAGAAAATTTTGAAACCTTGTTTTTCGAACTATTTCTATAATGGAAAGAACCCATTAGATTTTGGTGAAAATCGGATAACCGGTAATGGCACTTTACTAGAAGCTCAAAATAGTTTTTCTTCGAAAAACAACTTAAAATGTTATTTTTTCGAGACTAATGTTATAAAAATTAAAGATTATTAAATTTTCTATAGATTAGCATTATTACTTTTTCTATATATTTTATAAATAAATTTATAAAAATATCTATAATTTAAATCCCAGAGCCTTTAAACAAACAAAACGCAGATTTAACTATATGTAACTAAAAAGAGTAAATAGAACAATCGAAAAGGAATTCAATACAGTTTCCAGCGTAATTAAATATGTAGGTATTTAGATTTAATAAAAATTAACGATTCACAAAAATGTTTAAGCTAATCCTCATTTTTGGATTAGTGAATTGTATTCTATTCCAGTATTTAAAATTTAATCTCATGTCATGAGTGCCCTGGGGGCTCTGGGTTCGAATCCCACTAAGGCATGAATGAGTGTGAGTGTGAACCCACTCTGTAACTGGGATTTAATCCTGTTGAGGGATTTAAAAAAAGGTAGGTACCTGGATTAGACTAGACTATATTTTAATAAATAAACTGTCAAAATTAGAGTAAAATTCGTTAATCCAAAAATGAGGATTAACTTAATCTTTTTTGTGACTCGGGCTGTAAATGGCGGGAGGTATTGTGTTGGCCACACCAGATTTTTACTTATCGTCATTAGATGTTGTACTATAATGACAGGATGACGAATTTTAAAGAAATTTTCTTCTCCTTATTTAGCGAACATTGTTGTTCTACGTGCACTATAGTACTAGCCAATGCGACAGAAAAAATATTATCATTTATTATAAATTCTTCCAGACCATTGAATATTTCCCTTGCCATATTGTCATTTAGATTCTCAAGTGGAAATTTAAGAAAACCAGAAATAAACCCAGGAAATAAATTTTAAAGAATAAACTAAGGTTACAATTTCATTCTGTGACAATGTCAATGACAAATGACAACAGTCAACATAAGATAAAAACCATTCGGTTCACTCCAGATGATAGTAATAACAATAACCTTACATTCTGTTCGCAGAACACAAAGATTTCCAATCAGTTTGAAACCAATTTCAAACTACGCACGCGTACTGAAAAATTTGCAATTAGTTGCTAAATTTGTGCGAACAAGCCTATAATTTAATAAAATCGGAAGGTCAAATTTGGTCACGCTATAAGCGTGCAGAATCTACCACTGTAGATACTTCTCTTGAACGTGTTGACAATGCAAGACCGTTATCCCCGCCCGGTGTCGGTAAAAATATAGTTTTTATATTTTGCGTTCATAATGAAGTCATACGTAGTTGCGTATCGTAATGACTTTCATTTCGATACGCAATTTTTTGTTTTAGACGGTTGATAATAGATGACGTTTCTTTAACCCATTTTTACCTAATTTATTTTTAGTTAATTGACAATTCATTTTAATAACATGATGTCGAAATTATTTTTTTTTTTTTTAGGGAAGATTATTTATATGAAAATGTACAAATGGTTACAAATATAATCACAAATTGAGTAAATAAATGTTAATTGTAGAAGGCGCAAAATATAAAAAATAGTATAAAGAACTCATTTTATAAGACTTTCTTTCGCACTTGTCAATTTTGACGCGTGCGAAAAAAACATGTTTCATAAAACACGTTCTTTAATATACTTTTGGTAACCCTTTTTGTCTTATCTTGCTTTAAATAATTATTTATTTTAAATCGTTATAATAAAATTAGATTTTCGTGAGCATCGATTTTATTTATACATATAGTTAATATTTTGGTGTGCAAGAAAACTTTGGATTACAATTTTTAAAATACTTACATGCTAAATGTACGTAGGTGAGGTAGGTAAATTTATTTTCAAACTTTATTTTACCATTTACGATCTTCCTTTCAAAAATATGAAAACCCAACAATTCTAAAAACGGATAATGCCAATCGTATGGGTCTTCTGGAGCAGTGATTTGATTAGAACGTTTAAAGATAGCAGAAAATACTGATAGGACAGATTGTGCTAGTTTCAACGAAGCCATTGCAACTTGTACAGGTTACATAATATTTGTTATGAATCACATAAATATTAGTCAATACTACTAATCTGCTTAATAAATTTGTGGATGAGTTATACGATATGTAATATTTATAGAAGTAAAAATATTGATTATGTATTACCAGGGTTGTAAAATTACCGTAATTTGGTAAATTACCGCCACAACATGCTATTCATATTCCACGGTAAGACTTTTGTATTGTATTATATTACTGATACTTTTATAAACCTCTGCAGGTAAATATTGTAACGTGTAAGACCCGCTGCTGCGCTGAACAAGCGTCTAAGTATAGCGATGACGCAATAGCGCTCGCAACCGGACTACGTAAACAAACAAGCCGCGACGTGTTTAATTACTTCCGGTCGCCTGATCCTTTTTGTTCATTGTTATTATGCGGTCGAACACTCTAGAGCCTTCTAGAAGGTAATGGCAGCTTTATAAAAGGGACGTAGCTATGCTCGAGAGTTAGTGAGTTACATACATACTTACTTAGTTACATAGTCATATAGAGACATTCACATGGAGTGAGAATCACAGCAGTATCGTAGTGAGCATATGCAGTTTGTGTCGAGTAGGTACTCGGGAAGTTACTGGTAAACTGGGATAGCTGTGGATGTGAATACTCAGTAGTGTTGGGAAGCTATATAGTGTACAATTGTAAAGCTAGGTATACAAGGACAGTAACAGCGAAGAGTGGATACTCGGCATTGGTGTTGAAGAATTGTGGCATACGCATAGTTGGTGATAATGAGGCTGTGGAAGGAGAAAGTTAGTTACATAAATAGACAGACATTGAGGTGAAAGGTGTGACTTCTGTCCGAGCAGTTGAATATACAGACGCTGTTGAGTCAGTTGAGTATATAGACACTGTGGAAGTCGGTAGGCGGGCAGTTGAACGTAGTATAAGTATATAGTGACATAAATATAGTGATATAAATACCGCGTAAACAGTCTACAAGAGTCAGTTGATTATATAGACGTTGTGGAGGTCGGTAGGCGGACAGTTGAGCGTGATATAAGTATACAGTGACATAAATATAGTGATATAAATATCGCGTAAACAGTCTACAAGAGTCTGTAACAGACCGGCAGTCTAAGATTGAAACGCGTAGTGAAATAAGTAATTAGTAATATCGTGGAAATAAATAGTAGTGTTAATTGGTTAAATAAATAGTGTTTGTGTTATCTAGTTAATTATAGTTTTAGTCTTAATTAGGTTTTAATAATTGTTTAATATTAGTAATCGACATTAAATAATACCTTTTTAATAGTTAGTTATAGTTTAACAAACCTTTATTTTAATTAATAATAATTGTCTAATATTTACACTTCACTCAAATAAATAAAAACGTTACAATATTGATTGATAAATTTCAAATATACTACTTAATTCAACTTAGGAAAAAAGAAATCAGTTATTCATGTCAGCATATGACATCAACATCCGCATTTGTCATATAATTCCGGATGTTCCCTCTCTACGTCCTACACTACTGCAGGTGAGCCAAGCAGTGACTTGGCCTCTCTCGTTCCGATTCGCTTGCCGCAAACAATTATAGAGATTTAGTAATTACTGTTTACTGTTGTTATTTTTTTGTTTTTCTAAATTTAATACTTATCATTTATATCTATTTTAATTGTATTTTTACTTGTCACAGTTTTTTAAACTAAACATTTATAAATATAAACAATGTATAGCTGGTGGTCATGAATTGTAGAATTGTCCAAATACCAACAACCAAGAAGAGACAAATATAACAACAATACGAACTATTTACACAATGAGAATAATTTAACTGAATTGAAATATTTTAAGAAAAAATTAAATAAATAATTACAATAATTACTCTTGCAACTAATATTTTCATTTTAGTTCTTTTGAATTATATAAATATAAAAAATATAATCTTACAAGCGTAAAATAACAAAATACAATTATCGGAATAATTATAATGTAGCAGGAGGATGAGAATTTCTCGGTTGAGTGGTGGGGAGAACCCAGTATGGTTGAGCTGCACGCTGGAACGCTGCTCTGTATAGCGTCTAGCCTGCCATTCGTGTTTCGTTAGCCGTCAGCCTGATAGTCTTTCGCTCTTCAACAGATTTTCTAATATGAAAGAACGCCGGATTGATTTAATGTTCAAATGAACACTATATTTTTATTTTCATACATTTACAATTGGTATAAGTTATATCTAATTGTGTGTTGATTATTTAAGTAGGGTTTAAAAATGTTTGTACGTGAACCGAAAAAGATTATATTTTAATATTTGGCCTCGCTTCACTCTAAGTTCACGCACCGCCACTGATCCAAATACATAACTTTACAATAATTATACAAAATTTCTAGGTTTTACGTCATTCTCATAATGAGTAAAAAACATAATAAAAACAAATTTTAATAGCATATAGCACATATTTATTGTGTTTTAAAAATCTATAAACTGCCTGGTACAGTTTTTTTGTTCCCTCGTGCCCTATATAACATAACACACGCAACGAAGGAATTCCATTTTTCCTGATATTTTTCGATCTCTGCGAACTTTACATTCCAGCATTTCTGAAGTTCAAGGTTTGCTTGCCACTGGGTTTTAGGAAATCAATATTCGCTTCATACTTTTCTCGTATTTATATTAAATTACAACGGATAATTTTCAAATATTTCATAGAATTTATTTAATCAAAGTAGTGGGAAATAAGGAAAATAGAACTTTATTTACCAATCCACCAGCTTGAAATTTAATTTATAATACATCTAAATTCTAATAATGTACATAAAGGTCTCTTTGATGTTTCTTTGATAGGTACTTTGGCTAATTTAAATCTTTTCCATAAATTACAATTTTAGTTTCGTTATTGTTCGTGAAGATAAACAAATTGGAAATACTAAAAAGAGAATATTCAATTATAATACAATTTAACCAAGAGTGAAGTTTTTAATTTTGAGCATATGTACTTATGGTCAAATTATTCTAAGTATTGCATTACAATATGATCACGTGATTGGAGAGCATGAATAGAGATATCACATATTGAGCCAAACTCATAACCTTTTACTAAATATTAGTAGCACTACTAATGATTGCAACTACTCACTATTAAATTATTTGCGCGCTCATAAAGTAAAACTAGTGAAAGTATGACTTAGTAGTACCTAATAAAAGAGAGATTTAGTAGTGATAATTAGTAGCACCAAAGGCTATTTTAAGTACTATTACCTGTCAATGGAAAGATTATCGTGATAATCATTTTAAATAATAAATGATTAGAGATATACATGAATTAAGAGAAAATCACTTGCCAAAGAAAATATATAGAAAGAAGAGAAATCCATTAATATACAAATAATTATTACATAGTGTTTCTGACTTTATCATATTGCAAACAATACTTGTAATATTTTTACGCTGATTACAATAAGGGATATTTAGAATCCAAGAACATTGATTGCAACAATGAATCTAAAATCCAACAACGGAAATTTCATTAATATTTCAATACTAGCATTTAGCGTAGAATAAAAAATAAGGCATATGCATTCAGCATTACTGTTAACATATTTTTTTACTCTTCAGCTAAAAAACACAAAATTTGAAATAAATATACCTCAAACGTCAAACTCAAAAATGAAATTCACATACATTTAAAAAAGTTTTATCAGATATTTCATGTTTTCTTAGGCTAATTTCCACATTCAAAATTGGTTAACCAATCTTGTCATGGTAAAAATAGAAATTATTTTTCTTCCTAGGTTGTCCAATTTTCCCCACGCTCCTTTTATTTGCCATTTTCTTTAATATGTAATCTTATTTTTCTTCACTTTACTTCACACTTCACTATTTTACTGTTTTCACTCACAACTGTCAAATCTGTTTTTATTTTACAGGTTACGACTATTTAGTAGTATTCTAACCTGTATTAACAGATCTTTCATTTCATGCTAACATATTTATTTCTGTATATATCTGTCTCTTTCATTCAAAGTTTTCATTAATAGTACAAGGTTGCCATATATACTTTACTACTATGCTCTGTTCCATTTAAGCCATTCAGTAGATGGCATTGGCAACATCGCAAATCTGAAGTAGCCGAAATTACATTGGGTAAACCTGGTTCTTGTCTCTAATTTCAGCCAATCAGAGAGGTCAAAACTATTCCCTATGCTCCGCAATACTGAATGGCTTAAATGGAACAAGGTATAGTTAAAATATGCTAATAGTGAAATTATGAGCACCAGTACTACTAGTATTATATTAATATATTTTAGTAAGTAAAAAGTAACTCCTAGTTGTAAAATTTAATAAAAGGTTATGAGCTCGGCCCATTATGTTTTTAGCAACTTGTTTATCTTGATTGTTTTATTTTTACGCAGCGTTTGTTTCCGAATGGCATAACTTGATCTGTATGAATAATTTATATGTTTACATGGGTGACAATCGAAAATTGAGCGGTAAAACGATGTAAAGAAATTATTTTGAATGCTTTTTTGAGGAAGAGTAACGTATAAGTGTTCCCCTAATTCCATTCTCGACTGTAGAATATGTTAGTATATTATATTTTGAGGTAATCACATGACAGTTATCAGTTCTGTATTTCCTATATATATATATATATATATATATATATATATATATATATATATATATATATATATATATATATATATATATATATATATATATATAAATAAAAAATAAATAAATATATCATCACGGCTTATTACCCATTGCTCGGTGTGCCAATCTGCTTTTTGTATACAGATATCGGTAAAGATGATATATTTGCACCGTGCGGGCGCTTACCAGGCGTCACCTCACGGGCACTCATTGCTGGCGTGGAGAGTGCACCACAGGGGTCAATTTTGTGCCATTTAAAATTAGAAATATTTGGCGTCGGTCGGGATCGAACCCGGTTCCCCAGATTCTCGACCTGACACTCAGGCACGCGGCCACGAGACCCCATATATATTTTTATTTATGTATTTCTGAATATTATTACATTTTAGACAGTTCGTGTACTGCTTTGCTTACTGCTTTGGATGTGTCACTTGTGCCGGTAAAATTATATCAAAAATGAATTTAAAAGTGGATCTATTTCGTCGTCAAAAAAATTAATGATTCGTCAAAAATTATGCGAAATTGATAGTTTTACTCAGTCTGCAATTCGACATACCTTTTATTTATATGTATAGTATAGTGAAAGTGAATTGTCATCTGTAGGTGGTGAGTTTTTGATGAATAAGCACGTTTTTGGGTCTCTAGAATACGATTTTACTATTTTTACGATTATGTGTGTGTGTGTGTGTGTGTGTGTGTGTGTGTGTGTATGTGTGTGTGTTTGTGTGTGTGCGTGTGTGTGCGTATGTGTGCCCTCGATTCAATTTTGAAACCTTGTATTTCTACTTTATTCTAATATGGTAAGAAGCCATTAGATATTAGTGTAAATCAGTTAACCGGAAATGATATTTTACTTGAAGCTCAAAATACTTTTTCTTCGAAAAATACTTTCAAATGTCATTTTTTCGCGATTTGTGTTATAAAAATTAAAAATTATTAAATTTTCAAATTTTTTTGCATAAATACTTTTTTTATATATTTTATGGATAAATTTGTAAAATTATCTATAATTTAAATCCCAGAGCCTACGCTTTAAAGAAGCACAACTCCTTGGTTACACAGTTCATGGTGGTTCATATCTCAAATGTATGTATTTGACAGATAAATGTCACTGTCAAAGTACTAATCATTTCAAATTATTAATAGTAACGTTTTAAAAAGAAAATAGTAAATAGAACCATAGTAATATGGAATGGATCTTAATACAGTTTCCAGCATAATTAAATATATAAGTGCCTATACTTCATTTCACGTAAGAAAATAGTGGATGGCGCTTGAGAGCCGCCCATTTTTTACATGCATTAAATAAATAATTTAAATTTGTGAAACTTAACTTTATCAATAATAGCTGAATTCTTTTTGACCCAATTGTATCTCAGCTCAGTACATAACTGAGTTGAGCTGAAGTGAGTTGTGATTTTGCAAAAAGAACAAGTTTTGTTCCATTTTATCATTTCCTTCTTTACCGATAGCATTTGTTGTAACAGCTGTCAAATTTATTGACATTTTTCTGATCTATGATACTGTTTATAAACTAAAAATGGATAATGTTGAAAATATATTACTTGTAAGTATATCTGTATATGTGAATATAAATTTTGTTGAACTATATAACCTTAAAATGCATACTGAGTGTTTCAAATCATTTTGAGTTTTATTAACTGGTCTTGTAGCAGGAAGTGAGTTTACTCAGAACAACTCAAATCAGTTGTGCCAGAAAGAACATCGATTTCCTAAGTTTATCTGAAGTGATCTGAGATGAGCTGAGATTTTGTCCAAAAAGAATACTCCTATTAAATAAATAAATAAATTTTATTTTCAGCCTTGCATCACTGATATTCGGTCAATCATTGAAATACTTGACCTCGTGTCATAAAGCTTTTTTTACACTCTTTTTGCATAAATAACTATTTTTTATTAATTATATCCCATTAGCTGTTTGTACCATCCGTCACCTATAGGAAAGAAAGCTATTGTCTTTGTCAAAAAAGATACATAAGACAACTAAGACATACATAAAATATACATAGCAATATTTTCCTAGATTCTACTCGTAAAGTAGACCATAAAATTATTCAAATCAAACGATCCATAGAACATTTGAATTCAAATGGAGAAATCTTCGTTCTAACATACGAGAAAAATTTTGCTGGAAGATACAAATTCTGTCTGGTTGAGCTAGTTCTATCTGCTGCACTACAAAGAAAGGGTGCTTTGCCCTGCTTTGCGGCTAAGACCGTTTAATCCAAGTCGGTGAGCAATCGTAAAACAGTACATGAAGCAATAAAATGTAAGTAAATCATATGCTGAGGTTATCGTATGTGGTGCAGGCGCGCACTGAGCTTAACGGAGCAAAAACTTACACTGCAATACGGATTATATGAAACTGGATTACTATTCTGTATGGTAATTTAGATTACTACAAAGGTATCAAATAAATTCTTTACCTACATGTAATGAAACTATAAATTTAGTAAAGTAGAACACCGTTTTTTGGGAAATTAAATTTGTTTATGTCATTATCAAACTACCACTATTTCAATTTTCAGGTTTCCACGGTTCACAGTTTGTGTTTGTATGTGTGTGTGTGTGTGTGTGTGTGTGTGTGTGTGTGTGTGTATGTGTGTGTGTGTGTGCGCGCGCGTGCGTGCGTGTGTGTGTGTGTGTTTGCGTGCGTGTGTGTGTGTGTGTGTGAGACAGAGAGAGAGAGTGTGTGGGTGTGTGTGAGTGTGTGTCTGTGAGTGCATGTGTGTGTGTGTGTGTGCTTGCGTGCCGTGCGTGCATGCATACGTGCGTGCGTACGTGCGTAAGTTATTATCAAAATACCACTATTTCAATTTTAAGGTTTCTACGGTTCACAGTTTGTGTGTGTGTGTGTGTGTGTGTGTGTGTGTGTGTGTGTGTGTATGTGTGTGTGCATTGTGATGTGTGTGTGTGTGTATTGTGTGTGTGTGTGTGTGTGTGTGTGTGTGTGTGTTTGTATGTGTGTGCTTGCGTGCGTGCGTGCCTGCATGCGCCCGTGCGTGTGTGCGTGCGTACGTGCGTATGTGCGTGTGACAAAAATTTCGTCTGCGATAACTCTAATACTACAATTTTAAAAATCGGAAGTACCCTCATTTGAAGATTTTAATAATAAGAAAATTTTGATTGAAAGATGTCAGTGTCAAGTGCAATTGACATAGTATGTTTGTCTTATAATTTTACTGGAAATATAAGATCTTTTGCTGGAAATTTTCTGTATGGAATTTGTGTAAAATACATACAACTGCCGGAAAGTAATGTACAAGAAATAGAATCTTTTGCACGGAACTTTCTGTATGAAATTTGTACACAATACATGTGCTGACCATAGCCGTGTTCCTTCGGGATGTGATTCGTAATCTAAATGATAAAACTGATAATGATTAAGAAGAATAATGTTTTTACGTTTCCTATTCGTTATCCCCACTTTCTCATTTTGTGATCACTAGACAACCTTCCCCCTTCCCTTCAGAATCAACCTTTTTGAGTGATTCACATGGATTCAGTTCAGAACAAATTGAAAATATACTATTTCGAGCGTAGACATTTACGAATGTGGGGTTTGTGGCATCAAGGGAAATAAGATTTTTCTACAAAAGCGTATAATTAACCACATAAAGATTTGTTTGAAATAAACATACTTCATATTTTTTACCAAAAACGTTATTTTTTACTTCAATATAATCCATTTTTAATTCTTCCTATAGCACTAGACAGTTGATTATTTATAAAATAAAGTAGGATAGTTTGCATTAGTCTGCATATGACATTGAGATTTGACACTAGATTGTGTTGTTTTCTTGCTATAATTTTTAAATCCTGTTTCAAAAGAATCGCGGTTAAATTAATCAGGATTCACAAAATCACAATCACAACCCGGAGGAACACGGCTCTTATCAGAATATAATGACAGGCAACTGTCTTCTTTCGTCGATAATTGAAATGAAAATAAATCAACAAATTCGTAGGCGTAATAATAATTGAGTGAGCCTAGGGATTGTAATACCGGTAAACCGGTAAATAGCCTAAAAATCCCATTTTTACCGGTAATTCGCTATTTTTTACCGGTAATTCGATAAATTACATAATAGCAAAATAACGCATTTATGCGTTTTCAAGTTGCGAAACGCAAGTACAAAATGCTAGTTACGCAGCAACCGGCGAGTGGTGGGGTGGGGAAAACCAAATAGTTCACAGCGTCGGGGATTCATAGATGCCCTATTATTTACAACGTAGGAAGTACGTAGTGTAAGTGCTTTTGTCAGCGCTGCATATGTTGGTCGATTGCTCGCTGATCAGTTTATGATACAAATGTTTCTTTTTACTTCCTTGTACGAAGTAAAGGAAGTATTGTAATCGCGAAAAATTTCGGTTTTCAGATTTCAACAGAAATATCCATTTTGACCATCCCTGAATACATTTTGACTAATTTCGTTGTGACGTTTGTACGTACGTACGTATCTCACATAACTCAAAAACGATAAGCCGTAGAAAGTTGAAATTTTGTATTTAGGACTGCTATAACATCCAGTTGTACACCTCCCTTTTTGGTCATTACCAGAAATGGTACTATATTTGAAGCCTATAATAGATTTTAATGAAAAACTTTGAAAATATAATCCAAAACTTTTCAAATTTGGTGTATAAGACTTTTATGTCAATTGGAATAACACAGTAGATTTTGGTTAAAACAGGCTAACCGGAAGTGATATAATACCTAAAGCTAAAGTTGTTAACAGTTTTTCTTGAGTAAAATGGTTTCATTTTGATTTTAGAAATAAATGCTTCAAAGAAGAGTTTTAGATAATTAAATTCTGCGTCTAGCACATTAAGTATTATTAAATTATCCATTTGTATAAGCGAGATATGTAAATTTAAAACTTATATACTTTTTGGTGTTTGTAATGAAGCTTACTATAGATTGGGACAAAGAAAAAAAAAATTGCGTCAAACACGTGCAATTTTATAATTGGGTCTATACTTCATCTTCATATTGGTCTTGCGTACAAGGAAGTAGTGTGGTGTCCACATCAGATTATTTAATATTAACTCTTGTGTCCTACAACAATATTTAAAAAACGGTAAATTACCGGTAAACCGGTTTTGATTAAATAATTTACCGAATTACCGGTAATTGAAAAAAATCGGTAAATTTACAATCCCTAATTGAGACCGTCATCTGCCTATCTTACATGTCAAATCTGTATATTCAATAATAATTAGGTTTGTTTGCGGTAACAATCTCTGACGGATCCCAAATTTATCATATACTTCATGTGCTGAATAGTCGTATTAGTTCCTGATTTATTGTAGTTGCTTAAATCTTCGGACTGGTCTGATTAATACGTGACCAATCATGTCAGTCAACGGTGTTCCGCGAACACGAAATTTTTAGTCGGAGTCGTACCGCGAACAATTAAAATGAAACTGATATAACCATCAAAATAAAATTCAAAAAGTAATCAAATCTGGTTCATTTTTCACATATTTGTTTATACAATTGCTAATAAATTTAAGTTTGCTTTTACTGTAACATATAGATTAATTTTGAGGGTGAGTTAATTTTTGCACATACTTTTTATATCCTTTCGTCGAAATAGTGTATTTGATAGATGAGGTGATGATAGATACACACACAAACATCCATTCCTTACCCGGGATTCAAACCCAGAACCGCTGGCACATGATCTAGAACGCTACCACCAAACCACCTCGATCGGTGTTGTCATAAAATAAATAAATAAATAAGAATAAAAGAGGAAGTATGTATTAATTTTAGAAGCTGTTAATTAATATAAAATATTGTTCACCACAGGCTATAACTTCATCCTTTTATTTAAATCCTGCCAACACAAACATCCTGCCTCCTAATTCCTGCTTCCTCATGTCCTAACTTCCCCTAGTTTTGGTATCAACTCCTGCAGCTTAGCCTCGGTCCTGCTAAGCCGCCAATACGGCTCTAATTTACTGCTGCAGTTAGCCAGTTTAGTTTCGTGTTTAACTTACACTCTCCTGCTGCTCTCGCTGATTCCATCTACCCTGCAGCATCTAGGGACGCGTGGTGTGGTAGTTTTTAGTGGAGTATAGAGAATGTAGACTTTGTAGTTGCCGAGGTGCCTCAAGGTATCATTAATTATATCCAGATAAGAGAGGGTGTGTTATTGTTGTTCGAGAATGGAGGACAATTAGTTTTAAATGTATTTATTAATATTAGAGCAAATTATGCTTCTTTGTTGTTGAGGTAACTATGTGTAGGTACGAGATTTGATCCAAAAATATGAGAATTTTGTTCAAAACGTACTATAAAAATAATTAACGTAGAAAAAAAAGTGTTTCTCTGTTTCGAATTTAGAATAACATTCTAGCACGCTTATTGATGCTAGAAGGAGTTTCATTCTTAAACGATTTTTGGAGACATTTTGTTATTTAGCATTGGTATAACTGCACTAAATACACGAAATAACTAGTAACAATAAAAACACAAATCACTGTCACCAACCTTACTATTCTGTCAAAATTTTCCCTTAATGGGAATTATTAATCATTTTTATAATGAAAAGCTAAAACTTTGAAAATAGTATAATACTAAAGGTACATTCACAAATGAAAATTAGGTTTAAATTTACGGTTTATACTTTAGATTTAAATACTTTGGCCGCGTAATATGTAATGACTCCATTTACACTTCTGAATTTAGTGTCTCTATATCCAAATCATAAAGCTAAACATTGCAAGTTCCAAACTTAGGTTTTTGACGTCACAAACTTCACCAATGAGAACGAGTCTGAAAGGATATAGATATATATACCAATCTTTATTTAGTATTCACTTGGTGGATTCGGCTTTTTAAACAAATGCGAGAAGAACATGGAGATTATCAAAAATAAATTTCTGGTATATAACTGATAATGCCAAGCTAATGGCAGTTTCACGGCGCACGGGTAACTGTTAAGTCGAGTGTTAAGTACTGCTATACTGATAATTTAATCTTATTTTTTTAAACTTACGTTTATGAATGACTTATTTAAACCTAAAGAAAAACCATAAACCTAATTTTCATTTGTGAATGCACCTTAAGAATAAGAATACAGTAACGTCCTATTACACAAATGCAAATACAGTATGACCTCTTTAATCCGAACCTTCTGTAATCCGAACAGTGTCAACTCGGAGCCATAATCCGAACAGCAAAGTGATTCCTGCTACCTAAATGAGGAAATCACTTGGTTTCATGTTCTCTGTTACCTAAATGAAGGAATCCCGTAGATTAATGTATTATGCTACCTAAATGAGGGAATCCCTTGATTTCATATTCTCCTATACTGCTACCTAAATGAGGGAATCCTTTGATTTCATATTCTCTAAGAACTGCTCCAAAAGTCCTGGACTAAACTTCCTACACCACTTCTTGATGATGATTAGACTGAAGACGATAATCTTCCACTATTACTGTGGAGGGACAGAATGGAGTTGGAGGGTATAGAAAGACAACTAAACGAGGTTACTGCGCTAATAAACTAAATTTCTGAAGATGTCACACGACAAAAAGCTCTTGAATGGGCTATCGGACATGAAGAATCATGGGAATCCACAAATGATATGGATATTTTGGAACATATTCAGAATGAAAGCTCCGGCGAAGAAGTAGAAGTGATACTAGGACATGTGAAACACAAAGAGGCAGTCAGAAGTTTTGAAACGTGTTTGAAGTGGGCTAAAGAAAATGATGAATCGGCACACCACATTCTAATTTTATCGAAAATGAAAATACAAGCCAAAAAGGCAGAAGAAACGAACATTAAACAGAGCAGACTCACTGAATTTTTCACAGTTTCTCAGATTTACTATTGACTTTAATATGGATTTATGTAAGATGCCTATATGTACTTTATTTTGTTATTCATATGTAGTAGGTACAGTTGTTTTTAAATTTTATATTTGAAAATAAAGCATTTTTATTGTGAGAATGTGGAAATTCTTAGAGAATTAAGAAAATGGATATTTTTTGTAATTTTTTCGATAACCCGAGCATTTTGATAATGCAGATCAATCTGTGCAATTATTAGTTTGGATTAAAGAGGTCCAATTATTTTTAGATTCTTTATTTAAAATTTAAGTTTTGTTGTTTAATTTTGAATGTGCATTTTATAAACTATTCAGAAATTCGTGATTGAAGCCACGTGTATAAAACTTGTTACATAAAATACTATTAATAGAATAGAAAAACCTTCTTAAACTGGTATAATTTTTGTTAATTTCTAATTTTGTTTTATTATTTTTTACAGGTAAAAATCGAATGAATATAAAATATGTCATCACGGAATATTACCCATTTCTGAGTGTGCCAATCTGCTTTGTACGCAGATATCGGTAATAATAATAACATACTTATCCATACCGTGTGGGCGTTTACCAGATATCATCTCACGGACACTCATTGCTGGCGTGGAGAATGCATCACAGTAAGTCTATATTACAATATAATTTAGTTTCAAATAAAGATTATAAATTTTAATATAAGTGCATTAAATCAATTACAGTAAAAAAAAATCTGATGTGGCCAGCACATTACCTTCCGTCAGTTCTATGTATTTTGTACAAATTTCATACGGAAAGTTCCTTGCTAAATTAAATATTCTATTTCTTGTACATTTCCTTCCGGCAGTTGCATGTATTTTATGCAAATTTCATACAGAAAATTATTAATTTGTGACGTTTTCTATATACAGTGTAATGTATCTGCAGAAATAAAAATTTATTATTATTATTATTTCTTGCACATTACCTTAAAGCAGTATTTTATACAAATTCCATACAGAAAGCAAAAGATCCTATATTTCCAGTAAAATTATAAGACACTATATCAATTTCATTTGGCACTGACATCTTTCAATCAGAATTTTCTTAATATAGTAACTGTTTCCATAGCTATGGCTACTTTATGAAATTTAATTTCTTTATAATTTTTTAACTCTATATCCATTTAATATTAAGTATAAAATGCAATCAAATCGTATAGAGAATAAAATATTCTTTAATATTTATAATAACATCAAATGTGAAAAAATTATATTTAACATAGTTTTTTCAAGAAAAACTGTTAAAATTTTCAAATGATGGTACTTCCGGTTGACCAATTGTAACCAAAATCTAATCAGCTCTTCATATGGATATAACGAAGAAGTATACGAAAAAATTATAATTTTTGTAACTGTAGTATTAAAGTTATCGCAGACGAAAATTTTGTTACACACACACACACACACACACACACACATCCACACACACACACACACATCCACACACACGCACACACACACACACATACAGACATCATCGTAAAAATAGTAAATTCGTATTCTAGGGACCCTAAAACGTGCTTATTGATTAAAAACTCATCATCGAAATTTTTGACCAAAGACAATACCTTCCTTACCTAAAAGTGACGGAAGGTAAAAAATTAAAGAAGTCCGATCAAGGTCATCTACGAATTATATGAATTAAAATTTTAGCTCCGCCCATTCTGTCAAATAGGGGATTCCATCATTTTTATTTTATAATTTCATCAGAAAGTAAAAGTAAAACTAGGACTACTGGTGAAAAAATTCCTATTAATAAGCGAGTTATGGTCCTCCGAAGTTTGAAAATAAAGATGTGAAGTCACCAATATAAGTTTTTTATATAAAACTGTTTTCTTCGTGGATCTAAATGTTCATGAAATGTATGCTATTTCTAAATTTATTTATAAAAATCTGGTGTGGCCAACACAATACCTCCCGCCATTACCTGGCAGTTTATTTCTTATAATATAGTCTAATCTAATCCAAGTAACTACCTTTTTTTAAACCCCTCGACAGGATTAAATACCAATTACAGAGTGGGTTGACATTCACACACATCCATGCCTTAGTGGGATTCGAACTCTTGCTCTAATCATTGAGCCACCGGAGCTATATTAAAATGAAGAGTAAATTTTAAATACCGAGATAGAATAGAATTCACTCATCTAAAAATGAGGATTAGCTAACATTTTTGTGAATCGTTAATTTTTATTAATCTAAGTACATACCTACATATTTACTTATGCTGGAAACTGTATTGAATTCCTTTTCTATTCTTCTATTTACTTTTTTTCTTTTTAAAACGTTACTAATATCATTTTGAAACGACATAGTATTTGAGTTAGAGTGGAGGATCCACACATACACACAGACATCATCGTGAAAATGTTAAAATTGGATTCTAGGGACCTTAAAACGTGGTCATTTACCATAATCTCGATATGCGATTTTTACCACGATCCCTATGCCTCCCTTACTAAGGGTTGCGGGAGGTAAAAAACAAATGAATATTATAACACTGTACAAGTCTACATGCTTTATAATTGCAAGGGTACCTAAATTATTAAGTTTAATGCAAGAAATTTATATTCAAATAAAACTGTTTGAGAATTGCAGTACTGGACTAGTAGCCACGTTTCCGCTATTTGAAATTGTATATTTCCGTTGGTAGGTACTATACGATATATGGAATTCATATGACTGACGAGCTGCTGAAATGAAAACCTCCTTATTTCCAAAGTATTTCAATATATCAATTTATTTCTTTGTTAGTATTCATTATTAAGCATATACTCACTATTTTTTACTAATTTCTCTTAATTCGATTGAGCTGAAAACCCCTATTCAGTAGTGTCGTTTACTTAGTTTTTATGAGGGTACATAAGATACTACTGTTATATTATTATCATAAAAATATATATTACAGTAAAAGCATTCAAAATTCAAAACTATATCAACTGGTAAGTTTATTAGCAAATCTAAAACCAAATATGTGAAAAATATGATACTGAAGGAAAATAATGTTATTCGTACTGCTATGAAGTAAGGCAATATATGTAAATTAATAAATAAACGTACGTTACTGTGAAAGTATTGTCAACAACGAGCATCGTTTTAAAATGGAATGTCCAAACTTAGTCGAAACTATATGAATTTCTGAAAAAAAAACTTGTTTATCCATCCTTATCGCACACGCTTTTAATAAGAGAGACAACTGAATGCCAATTTATTACTTCGTTTATGATACAGATGACCTTGATCGGACATCTTTAATTTTTTTACTGTAGTTAAGTAGGTACGAAATATTGAAACTATGTTTGCGTTATTTTAATGTGCAGAAATAAAAACGTTTTACTGGAATTTTAAACTATTTTTATTAATAAATGATAGGATTTTATTGGACGGCAGCGAAAGTCGGACAATAACGAAGTTAGTCTAATGTGTTTTGACGTAGTTGTAAAGACGATTCTTCATTATTCTAATTTCCCAGAGGAAATTTCAAACAGTGAATTAGTGCTCGGAGTGCCGTCGTAACGAATTTTTTTGAATATTTGTAGGAGATAGCTTCAGCTTCCGCTTCGCTTGCTGTGTACAAAAACTCTCATCGCTTTCAACCTCTTTAAATAAATACAAACCTTTCAACCCTCGGCGAATACCTCGCTTCAATACAAGATTAAATTTAAATTTTCAACTTAAAAATTATAATTTTTTAATTTGATTAAAAATCAATGAATTAATACTAGGGTAAAAATTAATCTAAAATTATAATTAAAATGTGCAACATTTAAAAATAAAATTTACCAGTAACTATATGAACTCAAATTTACACACATACTGGGAATTTCGCTTCGCCATATGTTTCCAAAGTTTATTTCGATCAAATAGTTTAATGGATTGTATTTACGAGTACGATTATATCATAAAACATTGTACAATGCTCAACCGTTACCCGAAATTTACGTGCTTGCACGGATAACAAGTTCGCTTTTCTCGCTCGCTAGGTACCATGCACGCCCGTACAGTTCTGAGTAATGGTCTTGCATTGTAAATTACTATTATACTAATATAAGAGTCAGGAAAATGGTACATTACTGACGAGTAGCCATATTGAAATACGAGGGACTATACTGAAAGAATAAGAGTAATGTATTTGATAATTATGTCTTTCTAAATAATGCCTTCCTGAAAGATTTATGTTGTTCATTTATGTTTTTACAAAATTCAAAAGCTTAACTATAATCCAAGGAATAATAATTTGATATAAACGGCAACGCCACTTGGTAAATATTGTTAGAAAGTAATGCCACTATTTACCTACATCTGTCACACCACATAAATTTAAATAGACATAGGTCAAATAATTTTTCTCTTTCTAATACAAAATGTTGCTAAGCTACTGCTGTAAAGTGATGTGCATTCTTTCTTTGTACAAATGACCTTGAATAGTCATATTTCGTGAATAATAGTATAGTAACTTTATTTGAGGCTATTACGTTACAAACATTTCTCTGTTTCGGAATTAGAATGTCACATTCTAGCAGGCATATTGATGTTAGCAGGAGCTTCATCTTAAATATTTTTAGTGATATTTTGTTATTTGAGATTGGCATAACTGCTATAAATGCAACAATATGTAGGCAACGGACAATAAAAAGCACAAATCACTGTCACCAACCTAATAATTCTACCAAAAATATACCTTAATGGAAATTGTCAAATATTTTTATAAAAGAATTATGTAAATGAAAACCTGAATAGAGAATAGTATATTCTAACTAGTATGGAATAGATAATTTCCGCGCGAGCGAAAAGTTTGTATAGGCCGAGGCGTAAGCGAGGCGTACGGTTTCGCGAGTGGCAGATATAGGTACTATTCCACACGAGTTTTAGACTATACTTTCTCTAACACTATTTAATAAATATATTTTGCTCATGACTTGACATTTTTGCTAAAAATAATAAAATATTATTAGTATGTTACAAAAGCAATAATTTTTTATTTTTATTTCAAAAAGTGTAAAACAAGGCGTTTAATTAGATTTTGTAATTACTTCTTTTATAATTTGACAGTTAAAGCAGTAAAGAAAGCATCATGAAATGCCGGCTTGATTTTGAAAACAATTGCGTAATCCCATGTATTTTTAATGATTTAATGAGTGAATTCAAAAACTAGTGGGCTTTGATATTCTGTAACAGTACTACGGAATGTGCTTATTCTGTAACGGTTTTCAGTTCTAAAATGTTTGAATTCCATAATAGTGTTAGACAGTATAAAACACATGCTACAGAAGGCATTCAAGCACTTGTTCGTTCGCCCACCCGCCGCTGCGCACTCGTGGGCGAATTTGGAACTCTGCTAGAATATATTGCCTTCTGTTTTAATGTACTAGTCATTTTTTAAAAATCCGCCATATTCTCCTGATTTGGTTTTCGTCTGAAACAGACCATATTGGTTGGTTGAAAGCTTTAACAAGTGACAGGCTGTGAGGAAATAATTTATTTATTTATTTATTTATTTATTTATTACAACTGCTCAACAGGATTAATCCCAATGAAAGAGCAGGAAACACACTTAAAAATATACAATACAATAAAGAATAATATTTAACAGATTAAAATGTCTGAAGGATATTATTATTTATACATTTGAAAATTTGACTAGGCTTTAGAAGAAAAACGTCAAAATTAGAGAATTTAATATTGTAGTACGAACACATGCGATAAATGGGGGAAACCTGAAGGACATTAGTTCGGGGAGTAGGAAGATAGAAAGTACATGAGTAGCGGGTGGAAATACGAGGAATTTGGAAGTTAAGACAACTAGTGGATATGGGGTCATCAATTTCGCCATTAATTAACTTGGATAAATAAAAAATTGAGTAAGCCTCACGTCTTTCCAAAAGACTTGGCATATTAAACATCTCGAGTAATTCGCAATATGATATATTATAATCAGGGTAAATATTATTTATTTTAAAAAATATAACTTTTAGAAATTTTTTCTGAACTTTTTCTAATAAATCTTGATGACATTCGTAAGTGGGGTTCCATACAATAGAGCAGTATTAAATTTTAGAGCGCACCAATGAATAATAAAGAGTAAATATGGAAGAAATATTTTTGAATGATCAGGTATTACGTATTATAAAACCAAACAATTTAATGGATTCCTTGTAAATATTGTTAATATGATGAACAAATGACAATCTAGTGTCGAAAATTACACCCAGATCTTTAATAATGTTAACCCGAAGTAAACTTTTATTATCAATTTTATAGTCAAACAAAAGAGGATGAGATTTTCTCGTGAATGATAAAATATTACATTTACTAATATTAAGAGATAACGAGTTGATGGAGCACCATTCATTAATAGAATTAAGATCATGTTGGAGTTGTAAACAATCGTCAATAGTTTTTACAGAATAAAATATTTTGACATCGTCAGCAAATAAATTGTGTGAAATGAATTATATAATCCCAGGGAACTATTTTGAACATATTTGAAAAAAAAAATTTGGATCATGTATCTTATTCTCAATAATTCTAGAGTGACCCTCGTATATTTTTTATCTAGATTGATAAAAGATAAAGATAAAAGTGTTTCTTGTGTCTTCTTCGAGACAGCTTTGAAAGTCCGAGAGATGAAGATAAGCTTACCAAACGTTCTCTAGGGTCTAGGGTATAAATGTATTACTGAAATTTTTGAATAACAGCAACAGCAATGACCAATGTGTAACAAGCCTTGATGATATATTTTTCTTGATTACAACATAAAATTCCGTGTTTTACGTTGTCTCATACTATTCACTACTTACGTGTTCAACTACCTCCTAGTTGCAATCTTATGTACATTGCATCCCTCTCAATTGTCATATTAGTCAGTGATGAGTTGTGACTACCTTGCACTTGTTCTCCAAGCCAACTTGGATATTTCGCCTCCCTTGACAGCATATTTTCGATGTATTAATTCCTTACCACGCTCACTTTCATCTAGTTTCTAGTCTCGCCACGTACAGGGGGTGAATAGGCAATGACAGTCGAATGACTGGGTAAATATCATGATTGGTCACTGGGTAGTTAGTGAGATTGGGAGGATAAAATGGATAATAGGAGGAACTGGTTATCAAGGTGATGATTTCATGAGGAGATGTTGCATAGTCATTGCATTAATGGACAATTGCGGGTGGTATACTTATAATTAGTGAAATAAACGTTTAATACTAATAATCTTTTGGATTAAAACCTGATTTTTCAGTCACTAGGTGCTAATAGAGGACTACAGCGCAATTGAATTAAGAGAAATTAGAAAAAAATATTGAAAGTACATACTTAATAATAAATATTAATAAAGAAATAAAACGATATAATTGAATTACTTCGGAAATAAGGGGGTTTTTGTTTTAGCAGCTCGTCACTCATATGAATTCCATATATGTTATTTTAATTGACGGCTCAAAGACGGCCTATAAATATATAACGAATACCAAGTTAGGGGAGGAGCCCAGTCCCAATGGAAGTAGAGAAATTCAAATAGCGGAGGCGTGACTATCAGTCCAGTACTGCAATTCTCAAACAGTTTTTATTTGAATATAAATATTTTGCATTAAACTTAATAATTTAAATAAACTTCCAATTATAAATCATGTAGACTTGTACAGTACAATAATATTTATTTTTTATAAATATAATTTAGAAATAGCATATATTTCAAGAACATTTAGGTCCATGAAGAAAACAGTTTGGTATAAAAACTTATATTCATGACGTCACCTCTATATTTTCAAATTTCGGGGGACTATAACTCGCTTATTAATAGGAATTTTTTCACCGGATTTTCACTGACAGTCTTTTACTTTTATGTTCAGATGAAATTATATAAAAAAAAATGGTGGAATCTCCTACTCTCAATTTTCGTCGAAGTGGTATGCAGTGAAAATTTTTAACTTGATTACTCGGAGCTATTATCAATTATTGTAAAGTGATCTGATATAAATGAGTCAGTAATATTGGTTTCGCATAATAAGAAAATACGAATTTGGCACATGAGTTTGTTGACATTTGACAAATAATATCATGACAAGTGATACGGTATAGGTACATTTATCACCATTGTGATATGATCAGTGATATGAAGTGATAGTTGACAATCGGGCCCTAGGTAGTTACTACAATTTCCGAAGTTTCTAAGTTCTGCAACATGTACTAAAAATTATTATTAGAACTTTAATTACCATTTAGTGTTAACTTGCAGTCAAAATCTCATTCAAACAATATTTATTTTTACAAAACCGACGCTTCAGTATGCACATATACCTTCTTCAGGGACTACAAATATTCTGTGGCGTATTATAGTAGGAGGCTTACTTAGGGTACCGTACAAATTTTGATTTGGAGCTGAACTAGGACTAGGTTAATACGCCACTGCAAACATTTCAAAATAATTTTGTACATATCCGCGAAAATATTTAAAATAGCTGACGTCTGGTGACAAAATTTAATAGATCCCAAGTAAGGAAAACAAGTTGTTGTTTACATTGAAAGAGATAGAGGTTTTAAAGAAAATTAATAAATGTAAAAGATATTGCTCAGTTCCGAAATGTAACAATTATTCAAGTGAGAATATAATTCAAGAATCACGTGATATGTTTTCCGCCAATCAACATTCAGAATCTCCCTAATTACTGGCTGGAAAACTAATTACATTTCTATCACAGCGATGATAAAAAACAAAGAAATTATCACCTTATTTATATTCGTTACTAAGGGATTTGTTTTCTTTATGGTACCTGAGTGTCGGCCAATCTTTCATCAACTGCACTACATGTACAAGGAAAGAAGAAAGAACTTTTGCCATGTTTGACAATTTGGCATTGGTTTATCAAACCCAGCGCCTGCTTATCATGGTTTAAATTTATTGTAATGTTGTGCAGATACGATTAAATAAATTTGACTTTAAAAATGTGCGATAATCGTTGGATTGATATCAACAACGATGAAAATAATAAGACAATTTTAAAAAAATATGAAAAGTTAAGTTAGCAGCACACACAATGTGTCTGTGATATGATTAATAATCAATTGCTCGTGCAATCTGCAACTCGGTTTCACTCTAGAATATCGTCGATGATAATCATATCACTTGTTATATTACTAATGAGAATATATCGTTACATTATTTTCTTAAAGATTTAAAGATTCGACAAGCATGGATTCATGTATTAGTAATAGGGAAAAAGGTTACACAGTTTATGAATGTTTGTTCGATCATTTTTTCTCTACAGATTTTATAAGGGGTGCGTATTTATAAAATATGTATAACTAATTGTTTATTATTATATACATATATGTTGTCAATAATATATCCCACAAAGAAGGGAAGAGCCATTCACTAATATTTCTTTTTAATTTAATAATATAATATGTCCCGCTGAAATAATAATAATAATAATAATAATAATAATAATAATAATAATAATAATAATAATAATAATAATAATAATAATAATAATAATAATAATAATAATAATAATAATAATAATAATAATAATAATAATAATATTATTATTAATACTAATAATATCATATTTACAAGTTATAATCGGCCGTAATTTTTCGTCTAAATATGAAAGTATATCAACTAGTGATATTTCCAAATCCCAAAATTTAAATTATCACAGATATTTATAAAAAAATACAAAAATACACGACAAGTTCATATACCAGAAAGGTTATTGAAGTCTGTTTTCTCTTTATTGCAGTAAGCGATATGAGTGCCATCTACATTTCGATATTTTCGCTGATAACATTAATATGAGTTTTTTCACACGAGTAAGATCTCACAAATTCTTAAACATAAAATCATGAATACATAAATACATCAGCTTAATCATTCAGTTTTACAAAATCGTACAAATATTCGATAAAAAAAACGCACTCAAAATCGACAACAGAATAATTCCGAAAACAACAACCAGGCATATCTTGGGGCAAGTTTTCTACTGTGATATGATCGATTCAAGTACTATTAGTCATTGATAAACCAATGTTTGTGTAGTATAAATTAAGGATTTTTAATAAAATTTAAAGAATTATGTAACGTTGAGAAATGTTACGAAGTATAGAGAGACGCAATTCAACTTAGGCGAAACGTAAAGGGATGAATTTTAGTAAAGTTAGCATTAATCACTTAGGAACTCTCTTGTCGAAGAATGATGCATCAGTATGCTATTATGCTGCTCCAAGCGAGGATGTTCTCGCTTGTGCTGAGAACAAATAAGAAACTATTAATACAAACTTAGCAAATGAGATCGCATTAACATGGTTGTAGTGTTAGCAACATGTTTGATAGGTTATGTCATTGCTCACACGTTCTAAGTTTGACGCTGTACGAATATGTCGAAATAGTATAAACAACATTGTACGATGTCATAATCGCATTATTAGTTATTTACAAATGTTTAACCAAAGTGTAATCCTATTTGTACTCAACATGTTTAGTTATTTCATTATATTAATCCCTAAATTGCACGGTGTTGGTATTAATTAAAATGAACCTTAAATAACAGTGAAAAATAGTGGTCAAATGCAGTCAACAAGCAAAGCAGTTAGTGTTGTCAACTGACACGAATAGTAAGTACCCATATTCCTACGTAAATCGCTCCCAACGTAATGGCCATATTTCCTGCATACGCGTGATTAAAGGGGTGTGTAAATATCTGCCTGTTTAAATACCCCCGGAAAGAGGAATTCAAATCATTTGGAACTTTCGATTAGATGTTTAATTATCGATTGACATACAAGTTATTATATAGACAAGGGCTATTTGTATCGTCATCGTTGTTAGAATCGGAAGTCCATCAGTTACAGTTGGCAATAAGCTTTAAAAATACCGGCCGTTAGTAGAAATTGAGCATTTTGACGCACGTTGGATATAAGTAATCGCTTAGTAGCCCGCTGTGGTATTGACAGCCGGCCGTAAACGCTAGAATTCGAATTCACATTTGTTGCAATTATAATGACAGTCCTGAAATTTGCTTTTTCGTATTTGAAATTTTTCAATCCACTAAAATACGAGTAAACTTTATTTAAGCCATGTATATCAATTCTTGCTTTTATGTTGTTGCAGAACCCTGATATGTAGCTTTTCAGGGAACAGATGTTTGGAGAAATTTTGTTTCTTTTCCATAATGTTAAAATTTTCCGAATCGAAAATATGTTTTAGTATAGGGTATCGAAATGTTCAACCATAACACATTTGTTCGCCCTGTTGTTTTGTGTGCGATGTTTTCACTCATTCTCAGTTTAAAATTTCGGTTAAAAGTTGAATCTACACAACAGTCCAAAAAATTAACTACATTTAATTATTATATATTCAGATACTAATTAATTTTAAATTTTTTTGTAATTATATTCACTCTAAATATTTTTTTGTAAATTTTTAATGTAAAATTTCTTTTAATGCAGAAACACTTTAGAAAACTAGTTTCAAATAAATGTTTTATGTATGCCATTCATATTGTGAATTAAGAGAAATTCATGGGAAATATAAGTTGTAAGTAATTAAAGGGAGTTTTAATTAAGACATCGGAAATTATGAATGCGTCCCGATTAGTAAAACGAAGCAGTTGAATAAAATGATTTCCGAGATGAACTAAAGCAGTTAATTCAAGTAGTTTGCTAAAAAGCACATAAAATTAATTGCAAAAGTCCGCGTACAAGAAGTTGTGCATTCGCGAGACGCGTATTAAATTCAGTTCTGCTGGTAATTGAAGTTAAACATTTAGATAGAGTTAATTCAGTTCATTGGGAACAATGACGTTAATTTTCGTTCACTAATTTTGTTTTAAAAGAAGCCAATTTTATCTCGCAAATCAGGCGCGGCAGAGTGTCAATTCAGCGGGAGTCAGGCACAGGGTGTAGGCGACAGCAGGAGGTGGTGGAGAAAAGCCGCGAGAAATGAGAAGCGAGAAGCGAACTGCAGCCAACTTCATTTCGAATCTAATGAGAAATTGTTCAGACTGCATAGCCCTGCAATTCTGACGGTGGCGACGCCGCGGAAGCGAACTGCTGTGCAGGATGTGCAGGGACGAACTCACATTTGTTTTGCATAAGGGATGACACTTATTTCTTTCCTTTTTATAACTTAACAAGACTATTTCCAGAACAATTTAATACCCAATGAAATAACAAGATTTGAATATTCGGACCAATCAGAGAAAACTTACAGCAAATATTGCATACTAGGTAGGTGAAAATTTTCAGAATTTACCACGAATATTGCACTGACTTGACATATAAAATCTCAAATGACAGCCTAAAATTGCAAATATATTTAAGCAATCTTTTAAGTTTTTGTAAAGGCTCATTCACAGAAACGAAAATAAGACATCTAAATAAAATTATAAATGAGACTTTATGGTTGGTGTTCACAGCTTCGAAAATAAAACGGCAGTTGCCATAGTTACGCACAAATTCACAGCTTCATGTAGTTGTAGTTGTCACATTTGACAACTATCCATATTTTGTGAAATTATGGTTGACTTTATTAGTTCTGTATACAAAAATAAAATTTTATGGAATAAATTGAATAAAAATTATAAAGATAATAAGTTAAAAGCCTATGTACGGGGACAGTTAGGAAATGAATTTGGTATTAGCGGTAAGTATGTTGGTACATATTTCTGAGAGCGCCAGTCTGCTTCTTATCACATATTTCCGTAACATAATATCTGTACTGTTAAGGGCGTTTACCAGGCGTCACCTCACTGCTCTCATAGGTACAGCGGAGAGACCACACCAATTGAAAATAATTTTGAAGTTTTAAGTCGGTCAGATTCGAACGCAGGCCATCCAAATTGAACACAACATATTTTATTTATAACATAAATTATTTAAGGCACTTTTTAAATCAATAGGCGAAGATGCAAAGAAGAAATTTGTTAGTTTAAGGCAGAAATAAAACTACCATTTTGATTAAATTTAAGTTCATTTTTTGTAAGAAGTACAAATGACAATTCAAATGACAGTTCACAATGACATTTCCTTTTAGAGCCGTTTTAATTGGTTGAGGCTTATGTATGTGCTTATGCTTGTGTAAAATATTTAACATTTGCAAATCCTTGTGCTTATGTCTTATGTTTATTTTTATTTTCGATAGCTGTGAACACTGTCATAAGAATCTATTGTTTATATCGTTATTTTTATGTCTATGTATAATTTTATTTTTATTTTCATAGCTGTGAATGAGCCTTAATTATAAACTGATAAGTGAAATAGAAATCCAATCAATTATTTTGTAATGCTACCTTCTAACAAAATTATCTTTTTCTTGTATAAAAATGGAATTTTGAGCATTGTGATACTTAGAAATTTACAGTAAATCCGCATGAAAAAGTAGGGCTGCTAATTTGTTTATGTTGCTAAGGATTGGTAATATATAAACAGATTTAAACAAAGTTTGTTTGACATTTATAATTATACCAAAATGAATCAATCGTTTTAGAACGTTTTCGTATGAAATGTATTAAAACAAGAGTGAATGTTTATTTTACACACACCTTTTATTTACACACAAAACTTGTACCTCAGGATATATTATAGGTTATCTAGCTCACATTGCGCGGGAAATATTTCTTGGCGTGTCAGCAAGTGCTGCCACCCGTCGGGACTAGGGATAACAACACAATTTTGAATTTCTGGAGCTACAGTATCTATTTAAATAATAATTTAATATGATTTTTTGAATTTTAATGTTCTGGAAAGAGTCTAACAAATATACTTCGTGCATTAAAAATGGTCTTAAAATTCAGCATTCAAAATGTGTTGCCTGTAAGAAACTGCGTTCGTTTATTTTCATAGTAATTTGTGAGAAAAAGTGCCCTCAATCTCGTTTCGGGCACTTTTTATAAATTACTGTCAAAACAAACTCATCCAGTTTCTAGGCAACACATATTTATATGCAGAATTTTCGATCATTTTCAATGTACTTAGGGCCGGTATTTCCATCTCCGGATAAAGTTCAGGATAACTATCCGTCAGATAAATGATAAAATATCGCACCGAAATAAGAGCATAAATGAAGTAAATTATATTGAATGTCATTTTTTGATGCGATATTGTTCATTTATCCGATAGATAAGTTATCCAGCACTTTATCCGAAGATGGAAATACCGGCCCTTAATATATTACTGCTGAATATTAATATAGAAATGGTTACTGTTGTTCCGTTCAGAAACAAACTGTATTAAACCAAAAAGAAAGTATCTTAATCTATTGCTCTGGTCTAATGCAATGACAAACAATGTCAACATTTTGTAATATTGGAAATGAAAAATTTTAATTAGCAAAATACTTACATTATTAATAATAGCGAGTCCCTTTCTGTGAAACTTAACATTCTATCTTAATAATGTTGGTTACAAATGTGGCTAATATTGTGATTTATATTACCTAACATTATTATTACATCGTGAATGTATAAAATCTCTTCGAAAGATAATATAAGTACAAATAAAGTGACAAGTCATACAGGGCTTAACACAAAAAGCAGGCCATAGGCTTTTATCATGGAAAAACAATTTTCCTTGCGCATACGTGGCCTATTAATTTGTAACACGTAGGGATCGAATCTTACTTTTCGTGCCATTTACGATTACGTTATGCTAAACATGCGTTTATTATCACCGTTTTCTATCGACTGTCAATATCTCTCGGCGGACTACTAAGTGTTTATTTATATACAACTTGCGACAAATCGCACAATTTCTACTGACAGCAGGTAGTTTTACAGTTGCTGTCAACTGTAACTTATGAACTTCCGAATCTAACATCGATGACGATACAAATAGCCCTTTGTCTATAACGTGTATGTCAATCGATATATAACCTTTAATCGAAAGTTCCAAATGATTCGAATCCCTCTTTCCGGGGGTTTGTAAACAGGCAGATGTTTACACACTCCTAATCACGAATATGCAGGAAAGGTGGCCATTTGGGAGCGATTTTACATTGAAATAAAGGTACTTACTGATCGTGCCAGTTGACATCACTAACTACTATGATTGTTGTCTGGAACCCCCTTAGTCACTACATTGGACTCCACTAGTTTTCACTGTTATTTAGTATTTATTCCAATTAATACAAACACCATGTAATTTAAGGATAAATATATTAAAATAACTAAACATGTTGAAATAGAATCACAATTACAATTTGGTTAAACATTCAAATACTGTTTGGCGATTATGACAACGAACAATGATGTTTAGCGTTTATCTATACTTGTTCTTTACGCAAGCGAGTGCAACCTCGTTTGGGAACCGCATAAATGCGTACTAAAGAATAAGACTTCAGCGAGAGAGTTTCTAAACAATTAATGCTGACTTTACTAAAACTCATCTATTTACGTCTCGCATAAGTTGAATTGCGTGTCTTTATATTTCGCAACATTTCTCAATGTTACAAATTTTAGACAATAATGCTTCAAATAAATGTTTTAGTGAATTATATGCGTATGTAATAAATAACATCAATTTATTTTTTCCATTCGTGGCACTCTTATTATAGTCAAATTTTAATCATATTAATATAAAATTTTATTTGCATTTTTCTAAAAAAAAATCGTTATGTGAGGGTATATAGTTATTTATGTACCTAGGACAAAAAAATGCATATTATAGCAGAGCTTGACTTTGCTTACCGAGACGAAGCCGAGGTAAAGCAAACAAGCGAAACTATAAGATGCATATTTTGCCGAGGTGCATATTACATTTTTCTGTCTACCTTACTAATAATAGACCTAGAAGGGTAGTACACACATTTACAATAATATTAAATCGTAGTAGGCTTAGCGGACGAAAAAGGTTTGCGAATTAAAAATGATGGCTTAGCGTACGAAAAAGGTTTTGCGGACAAAAAGGTTTGCGAACGAAAAGTGATAACCTTCTGAAAAGTGTCATTTTTTGTCCGAAAGTAAGTACGTAAATCATTTGGATGAAAAGCTCCATTCCAGAGTGCATATTTAGTGTTTACTAGGTTAAAAATATAACAGCACGGTACGTTTTATAAATATATATTTATAAAACGCAGCGTGCTGTTATATTTTTAACCTAGTAAACTCTAACTACGTAAAATTTCACTTTTCATTTAGGTAGACAGAAATAGTTATTTGCATATTAAGGCCGCGAAATCACTCTTTAGCGTACCGAGAGAAAAATTGTCGCTGAGGTCGCTTGCGGCCGAGGCAAAACAATCTTGAGGGCGCTAAAGGATTTTGCGAACAAGGTGTACACAATATGTTTTGTGCAACCGTAAAAAATATGTAATTACAAATTTTATTAATTTTCAACAGTTTCATTATAAATAGAAAGTTAGCTTTCAAGGTGGCTATTGGATTAACATTTGATAAACAAAACCATGCAATTCTCAAGTGTCAAAGTGATTGTTTACCTAATTTCACGGCCGCTACCATGACAACGGCCGCGAAATGAATTTTGCGGTCGTTACCATAACAACGGTCGCGAAATCCAATTTCGCGGCCTGTATTGCGGCTGCGAAATGCTTATTTCGCGTCCGGTTGCACAAAAAACATGTTACATTATTGAATTCAGAATTATATTCTCTAACGAATGAGCAAATAAAAAATATGTATATAGTTCCATTTAAAATAACGTAGTTGGTCTCTACATTTTGTGAACCAGCGGTTGAAAAAAAAATGTTCCTTATAATAGTCTTGTAAAATAGAAATTGTTTGCTAATCCACCCGACCTCCTACAGTTCTCGAGACAGCAATAGTGGACAAAATAAAATGAACACAGTGTATATAAAATATTAAAAATTCTAGAAGACTAAAAAATTTAAGTTACATTCTTACATAGAATTTGAAGGTGCATGTACATTCAGTATTACGAAAAAGCACGGAAATTTCAAAAATTTCCAACCATTAGCGTCCTTGGATACGAAATCATTTTTGACATATTGTGAAAATTAACAGTCAATTGTTAATTAACTAATCGAAATTTGGTATAAAAAGGGGTTATGAAAATGTCATGTAGTATTATAGTGTGTTCCGTAATGCAACCGGTTCGACCAGATTTACGGTTTTATGTTCCGTAAGTCCTGAAATTATTTACCGGTTTCTATTTGGAACGCGGGTCCTGTAAAAAGTTGGTAAAAAGTCGGACCACGGCAACCACGAAATAATCCTGGTTCATAACAAACCAAACGATATCCGTCAGTGTCAAATTTCTAAACCGCATTTTTAGTGGTATTACTAATAATTATTATAGATTTAAGTATGAAAACATTATTTATATTTGAGATATTGGTAATTGCGTTATTTTTATTGGCATTATTCAACGTAATCATTCATTTAGTTAATTTGTATTTTTGTTAGGTTGTGTCAATTTTAAATGTCATATGCATTAATGTCAATCTGTTCCGAAATAGATGAAAATATTCAGGAACCATGGTGTACCAGCAATCAAGATACAGGTTTTCTGGTTGACTTACGGAACATAGTATTAATAAACAAAAATTGCGTATCGAAATGAAGGCCGTAACAATACGCAATTGGATTTCGTAATGACTTCATTAAGAACGCAAATTTTCGTATAAAAAATTTATACAATATTTCTTTGGTACTAACCACCCTTAAAATCCTTCAATTGAATTTTGAGATATCTATCATTATTTGACATTGTCATTTTAAAAATTAGTACTTATTAGTAAGAGTTTTTGCGAAATAGGTAAAATATCCTTTGTGGTAAGTGCAGCCCTGTCGGAAACGCAGATTGAATTATTTTAAATTGCATCCGTTTAGAAAGTAATGTGATTACATACTCGACGAAATTTAATTTAAATGAATAAAACCCCAAAATGAACATAGGTACCTACTACATTCTTGATTCGAATGAACATATCTGAAATATTTTTCCACATGGGATGGCGATGGGAGGGGTTGTAAATACTTTCAAGCGAGATTGCGTAATGTCGAGTTGCGGTAATAGAACAACGGAAATTAACCGAATTTGCATCTGGAAATGAGCTTGTCTTTGTATTCAAATTACTATCCAATAAAATACGCACTTTATTACAGAACTCTCTGCCAGACACTCGTATTATACTCAATCATTTCTCACTCACGTGGAACTTTATAGGGAACGAAAAACACTCACTATAGTCTATTTTTGAAAACTTATGGCCGGTTGCACCAATATTTAATTGAGAATTAAAGAAAAATAAAATTAAAATCAACATTTTTATATGTATTAAATATATTATACAGGCTGTTGACGCTAAGGTGCGAACATATGGATTTAATATGGGATTTTAGTTTATTACAATTTCCTGCTCTTCTGTTCATTTTACAGTAAAATCTGTAGAGTGCGAAATTGTTCAGAATTAAAAGTTGTATACAAAACTATTTTAACATTTTTAATTATGTTCCTAGTTTCTTCACAATTTTAAAAAGAAATTTTAATATTTCGGTTTATTAGTACCTATAACCATGACACTTGTGTGCTTTTTTTACCTTCCGTCACCTTTAGGTAAGGAAGGTATTGTCTTTGGTCAAAAAATTCGATGATGAGTTTTTACTCAATAAGCACGTTTTAGGGTCCCTAGAATACGAATTTACTATTTTTACGATGATGTCTGTATGTGTGTGTGTGTGTGTGTGTGTGGATGTGTGTGTGTGTGGATGTGTGTGTGTGTGTAACAAAATTTTCGTCTGCGATAACTCTAATACTACAGTTACAAAAATTATAATTTTTCGTATACTTCTTCGTTACATCCATAGGAAGAGCTGATTAGATTTTGGTTACAATTGGTTAACCGGAAGTACCATCATTTGAAGATTTTAACAGTTTTTCTTGAAAAAACTATGTTAAATAGCATTTTTTCACATTTCATGTTATTATAAATATTAAAGAATATTTTATTCTCTATACGATTTGACTGCATTTTATACTTAATATTAAATGGATATAGAGTTAAAAAATTATAAAGAAATTAAATTTCATAAAGTAGCCATAGCTGTGGAAACAGCTACTATATTAAGAAAATTCTGATTGAAAGATGTCAGTGTGAAGTGAAATTGACATAGTGCGTCTGTCTTATAATTTTACTGGAAACATAGGATCTTTTGCTTTCTGTATGGAATTTGTATAAAATACATACAACTGCATTAAGGTAATGTACACGAAATAATATAATAATAAATCTTTTATTTCTGCAGATACATTACACTGTATATAGAAAACGTCACAAAATAATAATTTTCTGTATGAAATTTGCATAAAATACATGCAACTGCCGGAAGGCAATGTACAAGAAATAGAATATGTATTTAATTTAGCAAGGAACTTTCCGTATGAAATTTGTACAAAATACATAGAACTGACGGAAGGTAATGTGCTGGCCACATCAAATTTTTTATGAATGCACTGTTATTTAACTAACATAGATATAGTTTAATTTTTTTTTCTTATAGTACAGCAAATAATTACATATATCTGAAATTTTTTCATGTAAACACCTTTTACCGGTTACCCCAGAATTTTAGTACGAGTAATTTTTACCTTCCGTCACCTTTAGGTAAGGAAGGTATTGTCTTTGGTCAAAAAATTCGATGATGAGTTTTTAATCAATAAGCACGTTTTAGGGTCCCTAGAATACGAATTTACTATTTTTACGATGATGTCTGTATGTGTGTGTGTGTGTGTGTGTGTGTGTGTGTGTGTGTGTGTGGATGTGTGTGTGTGTGGATGTGTGTGTGTGTGTAACAAAATTTTCGTCTGCGATAACTCTAATACTACAGTTACAAAAATTATAATTTTTTCGTGTACTTCTTCGTTACATCCATATGAAGAGCTGATTAGATTTTGGTTACAATTGGTGAACCGGAAGTACCATCATTTTAAGATTTTAACAGTTTTTCTTGAAAAAACTATGTTAAATATAATTTTTTCACATTTGATGTTATTATAAATATTAAAGAATATTTTATTCTCTATATGATTTGACTGCATTTTATACTTAATATTAAATGGATATAGAGTTAAAAAATTATAAAGAAATTAAATTTCATAAAGTAGCCATAGCTGTGGAAACAGCTACTATATTAAGAAAATTCTGATTGAAAGATGTCAGTGTCAAGTGAAATTGACATAGTGTGTTTGTCTTATAATTTTTACTGGAAATATAGGATCTTTTGCTTTGTGTATGGAATTTGTATAAAATACATACAACTGCTTTAAGGTAATGTACAAGAAATAATAATAATAAATCTTTTATTTCTGCAGATACATTACACTGTATATAGAAAACGTCACAAAATAATAATTTTCTATATGAAATTTGCATAAAATACATGTAACTGCGGGAAGGTAATGTACAAGAAATAGAATATTTAATTTAGCAAGGAACTTTCCGTATGAAATTTGTACAAAATACATAGATCTGACCCGTGGATCTGACGGAAGGTAATGTGCTGGCCACATCAGATTTTTTGGTTATGAAAAAGAAATAAATTATTTTTTTTTATCTTTATTTATTTCTGAATTTGCGTTTGACGTTTTGAAATTTTGAACACTTTTGGAGATTTCTGTTAACTTTTACAGATTTTTGGAGATTTCTAGCGCAGTAAGTGTATCTAAATAATAATATATTACTTAGAAAATTAGCTAAATAACATTTCATAGAGAAAAATGTTCAGTGGCAATGAAGATATAGATATGAAATGTACGCCACCAGAAATAAAGGAAATTGCTAATGATACAGTGGGCCAGTTATTACGAAAAAAAGCAAAAGAAAGATATAAATGTTGTTATTATAAGCAATTTCTGACATTAATAGTTATTTGTATATCAAGGCCGCGAAATGACTTTTTAGCGTACCGAGAGAAAATTGTCGCCAAGACGCTTGAAAAGTAATAACCTTCTGAAAAGTGTCAATTTCTTACTTTAATTAATTTTTACTAGGTACCTAATTGTCTAATTGACAGGCAAATAAACAGAATTAAAAAATGGATTAGGTTGTAAGAAAACATCTTTTTACAATAAACGGAAAGATTGAATACTCGAAGTGCTTTCTACGTGATTATAAAATATATTTTTAGATTATATTTATTATATAAAATTGAAGGTAACCTTTGTAGATGACAATTTGACATAATTTTGTTTATTTTTTATAGTTACAATCTATCTAAACTTATTTAAATTTTGGTTGGAAGTTATGGATACATATATGTATTTTATTTATAATGCCCAGTTGCAACAACAAGGCTTAAATTCTAAGATAGTTCAAACAAAAAAAGAATGCAAATTAAAATTTTGAAAGCAACATATAATTCATTTAACATTTCATTTCGATGTAATATTTTCAACTTAAGTCAAGTTTAATATACGCTGATGCATAAGTACCTAACTTTTAAACAAAAAATTCAACATTAAGAAAAAATAGTATTAGCTATTAACATACCTAGGAATGTTATGTACATCATAACTGCTGCAGATGTCAATTTGAATTCCTCGCTCTACGAGCTCGGATTTTAAGACATCTAAGGCTTGTTATGATTAATAACATCCGTAGTTTGTTCAATAGTTTATCGGCATCAGAAATTTAATACATTATTGATAAATATAATTTCTCTCATTAATACTACTTTCAGATTGCTATGGTGAACAAAACAATTATTTTGACATATGCCAATATAACAAATATTCAAATTATGTGCATTATTCCTCATGTTTATTTCTTTAGAATAATTTAGAACGATATGCTAACGTTATCTGTATGTGTATTAATGAAGAGCAGTATATTTTCATTTTATTTTATTTCCATTTTAAAGACCGTTGTTGACAAGTAAGTATGATAATAATATTTATACAACAAATTGAAATTATTGATCTTTCAATCTATGTGTAACTTAAGTTCATTTGTTTCGAACAGCCAAAATGCAACAATTACTAAATTTATAGATTAAAATCTTGTTTCAATGGAACAAATGAAAAATACAATTAAGGATAATAATTTGGTTATTCGCATTGCTAATTTCCTAATTTGGTTCCCAAAGTTTATAATTTATTCATTTCAATTCATTTTAATATTATTATATGTTCGTCGAATTTAAAACACAATTTGAAAAATATTACAATGCTTAATATGTTAAAAAAATTGAAAAATACGGGATAGTGAGTTATCCAATCATAGGAATCGTAAACAGAATATATTAAGCTGTTTATTAAAATATACCTTGCTAAAATTTACAATAAAATATAAAAAAATCTTATGTGGCCAGCACATTACCTTCCGACAGGTCTGTATGTGTGTGTGAGTATGTGTGGATGTGTGTACGTGTGTAACAAAATTTTCGTCTACGATAACTCTAATACTACAATTCCAAAAAATATAATTCTTTCGTATACCTCTTCGCTGCATCCATATGAAGGGCTAATTAGATTTTCATTATAATTGGTCAGCCGGAAGTACCCTTATTTGAAGATTTTAACAGTTTTTCTTGAAAAAACGATGTTAAATATCATTTTTTCACATTTAATGTTATTATAGATATTAAAGAACATTGTATTCTCTATACGATTTGATTGCATTTTATACTTCATATTAAATGGATATAGAGTTATAAAATTATAAAGAAATTAAATTTCATAATTTAGCCAGCTATGCTAGAAACAGCTACTATATATTAAGAAAATTTGGATTGAAAGATGTCAGTGTCAAGTGCAATTGACATCTTCGTAGTATATATGTGTTATAATTTTGCTCGAAATATAGTATCTTTTTGCTCTAAATTTTATGTAGGGAATTTGTATAAAATACATACAACTGTCGAAAGGTAATGTACATACAAGAAATATAGAATCTTTTGCAAGGAACTTTCTGTATGGATTTTATAGAAAATACATACGCATTTACGAAAATTCTACCGGTAGATACCGCATCTACCGACTGTATTCGAAAACACGAGTGGTAAAAAGTTACCGTGTTCGAAAATTCTTCAATATCTACCAGATCCATCTATCGGATTCATGAAGAATCTAATCTCAAAAAAGGTAGTGATGCAAAGAGAAGCGCGCGCGTTAAAAGTGGAAATGTGTTCAAAGTAGGACTCTGCTCAGGGTGTTAACTATGTCACATTTCTAATCTGTTTCAAATTTTCAAATTCATATAGGTTATGGATTTATCCTCTTTACAACTTGCGTTCTTAAAATGTCGATTCCGGTAGCTATAACCTGATAAGAAGCTGTTTACCGGTAACATTTCACCGGTAGAACTTTCGTAGATACTTCAGTGGCGGCGCTAAGGGGGGGCCAGGGTGGGCACGTGCCCACCCGAAAAAGACTTGTGCCCACCCAAGTGCCCACCCATTACCAACGTATAAATAATAATTTTGGTATATAAAATATTTGTGAATAAAATTTTATTTTTAATTCTGAACATTATTTGTATTTATTCTTTTGTTCTAAAATTAATAGGGCAGAAATTACAGCTCTATGAAAATTTCACCACAGTATTTCCTGCAATTCATAAAAAAGTAAACACTCGGTATATGTAATTATTCGAATATGGATACCAGTGTCTTTGTTTCTTTTCATGTGTGTATATGAAAAAATATCATATACGTATCTTTATTATTAAAATAAACGGGTGCTCACCAGGCGCCAATGCAAGGGACGCGGGGTATTGGGAGTAACTACCCCCCTCCCACAATAAGCCATGAATTGATAAAAAAAAAAACCAAAACCAAACAACCGCAAATATTATAATTTAAGATAAAATTAAATACTTATTGTATTTTACTTAGTTAATTATGGCTTGTTTTTGAAATATTAATATTGATTACAAAATATGGATGTCAGTTAAAATATAATTATTATAATAGTAGAAGTGCAGATGATATTCAATTTTCATAGATTATCAGCTTCACATCCCTTGATAAAATGTAACTTTCAATAATAAGGCAATTTGACCTTGAATGAAAAAAAATTGCCTGCGGGGCCTTTATTTTTCGGTTATATTTGCATGACCTATTACGACTCCCCCCCTGATGCCCACTCGTTTTTTGATTGTGCATTGTGCCCACCCTACATTTACATCCTGGCGCCGCCACTGAATACCTCATATAACTGTCGGAAGGTAATGTGCTGGCCATATCAGATTTTTTCATTAAATTTTATTGATCAATCTCGGGAACATTTTGACATTACCTGCTACCTCATATGTAATGGGTAAAAAAATTGCACTATTGAATAACGTTTTTGCAAAAACGACAAAAAATTACTCTCCATTTTATCCCACATTTTAGAATAACAACTTAAAACACAAATTCCTTTCTACTTTCTCCATTTCCTAACGTCTTCCACATTTCTTGAGCCATGCGGGTTCGGCGTTGGTAAATCGCGACGACGTCGGCGTTTTGTTAATAGAATTGCCGACCGGACGAACGACAAACGTACAAGACACGACGCTGTAGGATGGAGCGTCCTCTGACCATGATTCGCTGAACACGGCCTATGAATGATCCTACGCACTGACAACCTTCAGGTTATGTGTTTTTTACGACAAAAAACGACTGGGGTTACCACAAAGGAGGATAAAGGAATGGATAGTTTGAAAAGAGGCAGTAGAGAAAGGTATTCAAATAATTAATTCTGAGATGTAATAGACAGTTTAATTTCTCTTCATTTTGTTGAGATGAAAAATTTAATAATTTAAATATGTTCAGTCATTTTTTGCTTTCCTTATTCCTTTACTTAATTGGACTTACACAGAGTTTATATTTTGTTGCATCGTTCAAATTTAGTAGAGTGTCCGACTATAAATAGACCTGCAAATATCGGGCTTAGAATATGAACCCTGCCTCTACAATATATATATATATATATATATATATATATATATATATATATATATATATATATATATATATATATATATATATATGCAAGATATTTTTTCTATCCTATAACATAAAAATTTGATGTGGCCAGCGCATAACCTTCCGTCAGTACTATGTACATATTTTATAAAAATTCCACACAGACAGTTTCTTGCGAAAGACTATATTTCCAGTACATTATCTTCCCTCAGTTCTATGTATTTTGTACAAATTCCATACAGAAAGTTTCTTAGAATTGATTCCATATTTGCAGTAAAATTAAGTAAAATTATAACACAAACAATCGCACTTGACATTGACATCTATCTACCAGAATTTCCCGTCATACCGAAGGTAATGGAGGTAATGTTATCGGTCCAAAAATTCAATGGTGAGTTTTCAGAAAACAAGCACGAATTAGGGTCCCCACAACACGTTTTTGCTATTTTTACGATAATCTCTCTTTCTCTCTCTCTCTTTATCTCTCTCTTTCTCTCTCTCTCTCTCTCTCTCTCTCTCTCTCTCTCTGTGTGTGTGTGTGTGTGTGTGTGTGTGTGTGTGTGTGTGTGTGTGTGTGTGCGGGTGGGTGTGCGGGCGTTCGTGCGTGTGTGTGTGTGCGAGTGTGCGTGTGTGTGTGCGTGTATGACGATTTGTTCGTCCACATTAACTCTTAGACCAAACTTTCGAAAAATACATTATGATATATTCAAAAACTTTTTAAATTGAGTATTTAAGACTTTTATATGAAAGGGAACAACATATTAGATTGTGGCTAAAATTGATAAACCGGAAGTGATACTTTACTTAAAGCTCGTGCAAAATATATTAATACAAGGAAATAAAGACACTAGGTATTGTTTCACAAATTTTAATAAAATTTCTTTATTACGTAATTGCCGAAATTACGTAATAAAGGAATTTTTTTAAAATTTGTGAAACAATACCTAGTGTTTTTATTTCCTTTTATAATCATATTTCACCGAGTGCCAACAGCTTCATCAATTGAATTTATATTAATACAATTCAAAACTTTTCAAGTTTGGTATTTAAGACTTTTATATTAATGAGAACGACATATTAGATTTTTTCTAAAATTGATAAACCGGAAGTAGTACTTTACAGAAAGCTATAAACAGATTTTCTTGAAAAATATATTAAAACATGATCCAAAATTTATCAAATTTGATATTTAAAACTCGATTTTGACTATACTTATATGATAAACCGGAAGTGGTACTTAATTTGGAGCTCTTAACAGATTTTCGAGGAAAAACATAATAAAATATAATCCAAAATTTCGTATTACAGACTTTTCTATTTATTGGAACAAAGATTTGTTTACAAACGATCAATCGGAAGTGATACTTTACTTGAAGCTCATTGCTATTTTAAACATGAAATTGACGGGAGGTTATGTGCTCGCCACATCAGATTTTTTTATTTGTATTTATGTCTACTTTGTATTGTTCCCAAACATCTTTTCCTTATACGCATCCCAGCCAATTCTAAATATCCCTACTACGGTCTATAGTTTTGATTAGCTAGTGCTCCTATTAAGCAAATGAAGCAAATATTAAGCTACTGGATGTCCCGTGATTTAACTGTCGGATAATAGCACGCGGTGATGTAAATACACCCTTCCCTTTATCATCAAATTAGGCAATGACACCACATCACACCCTCTTAATACACCAACTCATACAAATTAATCTTTACGTATATCCTCTATCCTTGCGGCATGGGACCTCATCTCACTATCCTAGTCCTGTAGTCCTTTAGTCCTGCAAGAAACGCGGGATTCCTTATAAATGCCGGGCAATTAGACAAGATAATTTAGCGGTAGCCTTGGTAATGGGCAGTTAGGTCACGTGGGAAGCTGGAGACGAGACGCCGACCTCTTGGACAGCAATTTGTCCACGTCTCTCGAGGCCGATCTGACAGTCTTCCCAATTAACGATACTTGCGCCACGACGGACTAGGAGGCAATCAACGTGACGTACAGGCCAACGGGGTGGTGGATAGTAAGGGATATGTGGTAGCTGATGGTTGATGTGTGGGATCACTGTCTGTTTGACTTTAAGGGATGTTGTGATGTGGTTTAAAGTTTTTGGGTAATTAATGACCAGATGGGGGATTCTTGATAGTCTTTAACAGAGTTTTCAATTTTACCTATTAGAAAATAGACTTTGATCGTTTTTAATGAATTTATACTCGTAGACATTACACTTTACACTTTACAGAACTACGAGTATAGTTCTGAGTATTCATATCTTCCAAATTGCACTTTTTACCTCCCGCTACCGTTGGTAAGGGAGGTATAGGGATCGTGCTAAAAATCGCATATCGAGATTTTGGTAAATGACCACGTTTTAAGGTCCCTAGAATCCAATTTTAACATTTAAACAATGATGCTGCGTGTGTGTGTGGGTGTGTGTGTATGGGTGTGTGTGTGTGTGTGCTTGTGTGTGTGTGCTTGTGTGTGTGTGTGTGCGTGTGTATGTGTGTGTGTGTGTGCGTGCTTGTGTATGTATGTGTGCGTGTGTGTGTGTGTGTGCTTGTGTATGTGTGTGTGTGTGCTTGTGTATGTGTGTGTGTGTGTGCTTGTGTGTGTGTGTGTGTGTGTGTGTGTGTGTGTGTGTGTGTGTGCTTGTGTATGTGTGTGTGCTTGTGCGTATGTGTGTGTGCTTGTATGTGTATGTATGTGTGTGTGTGCTTGTGTGTGCGTGCTTGTGTGTGTGTGTGTGTGTGTGTGTATGTGTGTGCTTGTGTTTATGTGTATGTGGATCCTTTAGTCTAACTCAAATACTATCATTCAGAAAATTTTGAAACCTTGTATTTCTACCTTATTCTAATATCTGAAGAAGTCATTAGATTTTGGTGTAAATCAGAGAACCGAAAATGCTACTTTACTTGAAGCTCAAAATAGTTTTTATTCGAAAACTACCTTCAAATGTTTTTTTTTTTCGAGGTTTGTGTTATTATAAAAATGAAAGATTATTAAATTTTCTACAGATTTACATAATTAAATAAATAAATAAATATATCATCACGGCTTATTACCCATTGCTGGGTGTGCCAATCTGCGTTGTACACAGATATCGGTAATGATGAAATATTTGCACCGTGCGGGCGCTTACCAGGCGTCACCTCACGGGCACTCACTGCTGGCGTGGAGAGTACACCACAGGGGTCAATTTTGTGCCATTTAAAATTGGAAAATATTTGGCGTCGGTCGGGATCGAACCCGGTTTCCCAGATTCGCGACCTGACACTCAGGCACACGGCCACGAGACCCCATAATTTACATAATTACTTTTTCTATATATTTTATGCATAAATTTATAAAAATTATCTATAATTTAAATCCCGGAGTCTACGCTTTAAACAAGCACAACTTCTTGGTTATACAGTTCAAATCACAAATGTATGTAACTGACAGATAAATATCATTGTCAAAGAACTAATCATTTCAAGTTAATAATAGTAACGTTTTAAAAAGAAAATAGTAAATAGAACTATAGTTATATGGAATGGATCTTAATACGGTTTCCATTATAACTAAATATGTAAGTATATTTAAATTAATAAAAATTAAATAGCGGGAGGTTTTCTGTTGGCCACATTAGATTTTTACTTCCTTGTGCGAAGTAAAGGAAGTATTGTAACCGCGAAAAATTTCGGTTTTAAGATTTCAACGGAAATATCCATTTTGACTATCCCTGAATCCATGTTGATTAATTTCTTCGTGACGTCTGTATGTACGTACGTACATATTTTATTTGAAGCCTATAATAGATTTTAATGAAAAACTATTTTAAAATATAATCCAAAACTTTTCAAATTTGGTATATAAGACTTTTATGTCAATTGGAATAACATAGTAGATTTTGGTTAAACCAGCCCTTTGTATAAGCGAGATATGTAAATTTAAAACATATACTTTTTGGTTTTTGTAATGAAGGTTGCTATGGATTAGAACAAAAAATAATAAAAAATAGATGTTAATGTCAAATTACGTTAAATACGTGCAATTTTATAATTGGGTCTATACGTCTATACTTCATATTGGTCTTTCGTACAAGGAAGTCGTGTGGTGTCCACATCAAATATTTATATTTGTCATAAAATCCGAAAAAATAAAATACAATAAACATATCAATTTTTTTGATAGGTATAAAAATGTTAACACTTTGTAATGTAAAAAGTATTAATATTTGGAAATTTTTATGAATTATATTACCTATAAAATAAAGGAGCATAAGCATACGCTGGTAAGTAATATGTATCTATAGTTTACAAATAACCAAAGAATAAAATATTTTTGCAAAATTAAGATTGCATTGAATAATATTTTTAAAGTAACTGTAGTAAACAAAATTTAATACTGCCTTAATTACAATGCAGAATGCAGTTAAAACTACAAGTTTGATTTCTCTTGAAATAATACCTCTTGCGCCATCTGACCAATAATGCTCGAAACTTTAAGTTCAACTCACTCTGAAAAGATGGCAGCATATACCAGGAAAGCGCGCAAATCAATATGAAAACTAAAACTAAATAAAGATTTATTAGAATTAATGTTATCACTATTTTATTCACAGATTAACAGCAAAATAAATATCTGTCACACAAAGTAAAAAATAACGACATTGAGCAATCAAAGTGAAAGAAAATACTTTACAATACAGTACTCAAAAAGTATCAAATTTCATTCTCAAATAATTGTAGGAATGAAAGATATACATCTTGGAGACAATTTCTTTTCGTATAACACGTATCATATGAAGAAATAAGAAATGAATCCGTGATAGAATGAATGTCAGAGAACCGCACCAGCGGCGTAGATGATGGAGAACGATAGGAAGTTGTGTAAAGCCAGTGCAGATGTTTACCAGATCGTGCGTAATATTCTATTTGAACGCGATCTGATAAAACTCAACCCCTGGCCAAGTTTTCAATGTTGGGATTTCTGAATGTGTTCTTTGATGTGTGATGTCTCAACTGATAAATGGATACTTTGTATGAATTTATTATATTGACGAAGAATTTAATATATTTCTAAAAGTTTTATATAATTTTTAATAGAACAATATGCATTTTCTACATACATAGTACTTAGATAGTATAAGTACGTAGATATTTTATCCATATTTAATATAATTTATAAATATTTCAAGCATTTAAATATCGTTATTACTGATTATTCGGATATTTAATATTCATATTTTTACAAACTAACTTTTCCATGGTTGTATAATTAATAATTATCGATTTTTACTTGCATTATTAAATAGAGGAGTATCATAATTTTTGTTTAAAAAACTCATCGGAAAATAGACCAATCAGATAGCTTAATTTTTCTTAGTTATGCTGTATAACATCGGTTATTTGCGTTGCTAAGTTGTGTTTAGCGAATCGGAACTCGTGGTATTTCGATCGCAAACAAATGAACCATTCCATATGTAATCATAATCAAATCATCCATGGATATAAATGAAAAAGTAATATTTTTGACATTCGCAGATGAATATTCATTGTTGACACAGCAATTTACGTTTATATGTCACTCATCTGTCAGTTTTTAAATCAGTCATACCACCTCTAGAATACGAAAAGCACCAAAAACAGTGCATTTATAGACTTTTAAAATTATTTGTTCATAGAATAAATGCCTCATGCGGCCTAAATCTCTAAGCAAATTTGTTAAAATTAACAACTATTTTCAGTTGCTAAACTGAATGTCAGTTGCTAAGTTCAAAATCCCAATTCACTAATACATCAAGTTTCTAAAATTTAACAACTAGTCATAACGTCGAATTATTAATCTAGCAACTCCATTTCTCCCGTTGTTAGTATTTATTGGAAATAGAGGGACAACAATATATACCTACTTCCCAATAATTATATACATTTTTTACACAAGATTTATGCAAAGAAATTTGCGAGATGTTAGTAATCCATTCTCAGTACCGGGAAAAAATATTTTCAAAAATATTCAAACTGAGCAAGGTGTCGTTCTTGATTTATTTCGTGAATTGGATGGTCTCATTTGCTTCAAGCATACTGAATCAGTATATGCCTTATTTCACAAGAAGAAAGATTTACATTTATTCCAAACTAAAACCTCTAGACGGTGATAGTCATGCCTGATGATGAGATTCTTAAAACTTCGAAATCGGTCGCATTGTATACTAACTTTAACTGCAGAACTTCATCAGATTCTGCTAACAATTCATTTCTACGCGTGGTTATGGATTTTATAAAAAGATTACAGTGCAAAATTTAAATTTTTCGTGAAGTCAAACAACGATTTGCAATTATCAGAAATAAAATGCAAAACTAGCTTTGTCATTTAATTAGTTCAAAATCATCATGAAATCTACCATTATAGAATATTGTTCCCCGGAACATCTTGCACCCCGAATTTGCTTATCACTCATTATTAAAAACTCAAACGTCAAACTAATCAAAATCTGTTTTATTTACGTTGTCAATACAGTAGAAATATGTACAAATATTGAGAATTGACATGCTTGTTCACTCACTTGTTAATAACTTCACTGCTATATTTAACAACGATTGTTCACAACTATCATTTTTACCTCCCGTTACCCTTGGTAGGAGAGGTATAGGGATCATGCTAAAAATCGCTATCGAGATTTTGGTAAATGACCACGTTTTAAGTTCCCTAGAATCCAATTTTAACATTTTCACGATGATGTCTGTGTGTATGTGTGTGTGGAACCTCCACTCTAACTCAAATACCATTATTCAGAACATTTTGAAACCTTGTATTTCGAACTTTTTCTGTAATGGAAAGAGCTCGTTAGATTTTGGTGTAAATCGGATAACCGGAAATGACACTTTACTAGAAGCTCAAAATAGTTTTTCTTCGAAAAATACCGTTAAATGTTATTTTTTCGACATTAATGTTATTATAAATATTAAAGATTATTAAATTTTCTACAGATTTGCATTAATACTTTTTCTACATATTAAATGGATAAATTTATAAAATAATCTATAATTTAAATCCCGGGGCCTACGCTTTAAACAAACAATTCTCCTTGGCAGTTATTCAAATGTATGTGACTGACAGATAAATGTCACTGTCAATGAACTAATCATTTCAAATTAATAATAGTAACGTTTTAAAAAGAAAAATGTAAATAGAACAATAGGAAAGGAAATCAATACAGTTTACAGCATATGTAAACACGTAGGTATGTATTTAGATTAATAAATTTAACGACTCGCCAAAAAGTTTAAGCTAATTCTCATTTTTGGATTAGTGAATTCTATTTTATCCAGGGATTTAAAATTTAATCTTCATTTTATTATCAATAATGTAGTTACTTGGATTAAATTAGGCTATATTTTAAGAAATAAACTGCCAAAATTAGAGTATCATTCGCTAATCCAAAAATAAGTAAATAAATAAATATATCATCACGGCTTATTACCCATTGCTACAGGTGTGCCAATCTGCTTTGTACACAGATATCGGTAATGATAAAATATTTGCACCGTGCGGGCGCTTACCAGACGTCACCTCATGGGCACTCATTGCTAGGGTAGAGACTGCACTACAGGGGTCAATTTTGTGCCATTTAAAATTGGAAATATTTGGCGTTGTTCGGGATTGAACCCGGTTCCCCAGATTCGCGACCTGACACTCAGGCACGCAGCTACGAGACCTCATATGGTCTCAAAAATAAAGTTAGCTTAATCTTTTTTTTGACTCGGGCGGTACATGGCGGGAGGTATTGTGTTGGCCACACCAAATTTTTAACAATGTCGTTAATTATGTATTTATTGAATACCAATTGAATGATAGTTGTTACAAGAGTTTCTAAACATCGTTGTTTACTCTTATTTGTTACCTAACGACTATGTTAACAACTAGCTTAGTGAATTAGGCCGATAGTAAATTTGTTATCTATAATGAAATCAAATATTTTATCTAAATTGCAAAAATAACAATTTCTATCTTGTACTTGTATTTTTATTTTTATATATTTTTGTTGAAATTACTTGACCAATACTTCTTTCCATCTAAATTCTAAATCAAAAAGCATCCTCGGGACGTCGAGGATATCTCCGTAAAACAAGACAAATCGTTGGTAAAATCTCAAGCTGTCAAAGATCTAGGACAAAATGAATACTTCACTGACTTGTGAAATTACCTATTTGAAAACAAAGCGTGCTGTGACAAAAACGCCGTTGTAAACTGCTCAGTTCTGTCTCTTGTCTGGCTTTGTTTTGTGAGGAAATGCACAAAGGTGGATAAATATTTGCCTTTCAACATTTATCGGACGTCGGGCGAAAGGAAACTAACACAATAAGACGACGTTCCACGCTCCACGCTCGTCGGCTCTCGGACATTGTGATAAAAAGAAAAGGACTCTACATGATATTTCTTCAACTTGACTGACTTCAATTCTCTACACTCCTCCATATTTTTGTAAATTCCTGCCGCCAAAGGAAAAAGTAGATGTCAGTTGGTCATAGCAGGCTTTGAAATATACCAAGAAAAGAATTCTGCACTAGCAGATAAAAGTTAGATCCAAACTCAAAGAGAATTCATATGCACACGCAGATTAAATATTTGTTTTGCTCAAATATCGTGATATTTCCAAATATAATACTATAAATTACTTGATGATATTAATGTTTTTAATAAAATAAGTAAATTCATAATCTCGGATCTAAGTAGAATTCGATATACGATAATGTAAATCGCACTTCTGTTGTTTCATGCTAATATTCATTCGTTAATTATTAAATTTTGAATATCTTAACAGTTTCTATGGTATAGCTAGACTGCACGAAGAAAATTTAATATTCAGTCAGCGTATTTTACTTTTACTTATACAGGATGGTGACTCGAACACTCGAACATACAGATTTAACATGTAAAATCATATTTTAGTAATTTCCTGCTCCTGTAATTATTTTAGGTAAAAAGTTTCAAAAAAAGTTATAGAACATAAAATTCTGCATCTGAGCTAATAAACAAAATTAATTTTGCGTGTCTTGTAACCATAGAAATTAATAAATAATTAATGAAAATGACGTAAATCACCCCAAAAATAGCGATAGCCAAGGAATTGAAACAAAAATTAACAAATGGTAACGGTTTATCTGTCAAGTTACGCTGCGTTAATTTATTTTTATTATTACATTTAATTACTGTTGAAGTGAACAATAGTACATACATAAATTAATTTTAAATTTAAAAATCAAAAAAATAAAATTGCTATATTTTTGTATTTTTTTTACCGATAATAATGTAATTAAATTTTTTGAGGAAAATGATCGTTATATCGTGATGTCACCGTCACTACAATGGTAGTCATTGTTATAGTATCAAAATGTCGCTGTAGCCTGGACCATACATATTTTGCCATTAAATACGGGATTATTTTCAATTTTAATAATTAATATTTGACTTTTTATTAAAAGATGACGATAATTTAATTCTTAAATTTTATTGTAATTTGTATTTTAATTAATGTAATCAACACATTGTTGTAATCAGTTATTATTACAAGGAAATACGAATGATATGGATTGTTGATGTCGACGGAATTGGTCTATGAGGATATAAATTCGCAAATAGATCTCGCACTTATACTCTTACTGAGGTGGGCGCGTGAGTAACTTTTTGTTCACGATCACGCACGCTCACGGAACTAAAAATGTAATCACGACCAATCACGCACGACTTTTTATGTTTGATTCACGATCACTCACGCTCATGATTTTATTTTGGCACTCACGCCCGATCAAGCCCGGCGGGTCACGTTCGTGTCACGTAATTGTTTCTATGTACATTTAAGCCTGTTCAATACAGTCATAAGTTGTTATCAAATTCGTTAACAAATTGGTAATAAGTTAGGTAACAGATTGGTTTCATTGGAAACGAATGTTTATGGACAAATGGGTTGTTCTATTCCATCACAAATATCATTATAAATTTGGTAACAAATTTGTTAACAAAATTATGATCGTGTTATTTGTATATCTTTAGTGAAATCGGAGCAACTGTGTATACAATTTTGGGTGCAACAATAACACTATTTTTATGCAAAAAAATACTGTTGATGACATATTTGGACATAATAATAATAACAAGAATGTTAAGTAAAAGATGGAAATTGACAATTTTTTAAATAAAAAGTAGAAGAAAACTTGTACTCACGCCCGATTGAATTTCAATCACGCACGATAATTGTTTCGTGCTTCACGCTCACGCCCAATCACGACGCAAAATTTAAATAATTCACGCGGGTCACGTTGTGACCCAACGTGACCCGACAAAATCACGGCCCGCGCCCACCTCTAACTCTTACCACTGTAAAATAACTTATTGATTTTTTCACTTGTTTTATAATTGTCGATCATATTTTCAGTTCAACAGTAATTACAAGTAATAATAAAAATAAACTAACGCAGCGTAACTTGACAGATGAACTGTTAACGTGTGTTAAGTTTTGTTCCAATTTCATGACTATTGCTATTTTTGGGGTGATTTACGTCATTTTCAAACGTAATTTCCGAGGTTACAAGGCACGCAAAATTAATTTTGTTTATTGATTCAGATGCAGGCTCTACAACTTTTATTTGAAGCTTTTTTACCTAAAATAATTAGGGGCGCAGGAAATGATGAAAATATGATTTTACATTTTAAATTCCTATTTTCTGGTGTTCGAGTACCATCCTTTAGAAATAATTTGGTTCTTAAAACATGAAACTACCGTATAGTGTCTCTGCCTTCCATTAATAAATAAATAAATACGAACGAAGAAATATCGGGTTCGGATGTCCGAGGATTCTCTGGCATACAAATTTAACATTGGAAACACTGAAAACAGTTGTTTTCAAACATTATCTCTGCCGTAAAATTTTGTGGGATGCTTTATACTTTACATACATATAGAATTTAAACGCATAAAATTTATGAATTTTTACCTTCCGTCACCTTTAGGTAAGGAAGGTATTGTCTTTGGTCAAAAAATTCGGTGGTGAGTTTTTGATGAATAAGCACGTTTTAGGGTCCCTAGAATACGATTTTACTATTTTTACGATGATGTCTGTATGTGTGTGTGTGTGTGTGTGTGTATGTATGTGTGTGTGTGTGTGTGTGTGTGTGTGTGTGTGTGTGTGTGTAACAAAATTTTCGTCTACGATAACTTCCATACTACAATTCTAAAAATTATAATTCTTTCGTATTTCTCTTCGTTACATCCATGCGAAGAGCTGATTAGATTTTGGTTAGAATTGGACAACCGGAAGTAACCTCATTTAAAGATTTTAACAGTTTTTCTTGAAAAAACTATGTTAAATATCATTTTTTCACATTTAATGTTATTATAAATATTAAAGAATATTATATTTTCTATACGATTTGATTGAATTTTATACCTAATATGAAATGGATATAGAATTAAAAAGTTATAAAGAAATTAAATTTCATAAAGTAGCCATAGCTGTGGAAACAGCTACGATATTAAGAAAATTTTGATTGAAAGATGTCAGTGTCAAGCGAAATTGACATAGTGTGTTTGTCTTATAATTTTACTGGAAATAGGTATAGGATCTTTTGCTTTCTGTATGGAATTTGTATAAATACATACAACTGCTTTAAGGTAATGTACAAGAAATAATAATAATAATAATAAATCTTTTATTTCTGCAGATACATTACACTGTAAATAGAAAACGTCACAAAATAATAATTTTCTGTATGAAATTTGCATAAAATACATGCAACTGCCGGAAGGTAATGTACAAGAAATAGAATATTTAATTTAGCAAGGAACTTTCCGTATAAAATTTGTACAAAATACATAGAACTGACGGAAGGTAATGTGCTGGCCACATCAGATTTTTTTATAAGCGATTATTTAAAAAAATGAGCGTTGTATATCTGTCAAACCAGGTAGAAGTCGTGGTAGAAATGATGCTTGACAATTAACTCGATGTTTATATTTTGCATACTAAAATTATCTTTACAGTGACTTTACATTAAATTTACTCGGTTACCGAAACAGTAAAATATTCGTATTGCAGAGAATAGGGAATAGTTTTGACCTCTCTGACTGGCTGAAATTGAAGACAAAAGACAAGTTTACCCAGTGTAATTTGGGCTACTTAAAACTGGCGCTGATGTGAGAGCCATCTACTAAATGGCTTATATGGAACAGAGTATATACTCTAAAAATCTGATGTGGCCAACACAATACCTCCCGCCATTTAATCATTATTAATTTAAATATACATGCTTACATATTTACTTACGCTGAAAACTGTATTAAGGTCCAAGGAGCTGTCTTTGTTTAAAGCGTAGGCTTCGGGATTTAAATTATAGGAAATTTTATAAATTTATCCATAAAATATATAGAAAATATATTAATGCAACCTGTAGAAAATTTAATAATTTTTTATTTTTATAACATAAATCTTGAAAAAATAACATTTAGAGGTATTTTTCGAAAAACTTACGAATAAACGGCTATTCGTTATCCAACGACCGAATAACAGAATTTATTCTTTCGAATAAATTTATTTGAAAGTAAAAAGACAACAAAAATATTTATCCGAAGGATAAATTTATCTATACCTTTATTCACAAATGAAAATACCGGCCCTAAGAAAAATATTTTCCTTAAAAGTAAGTGTTCCGAAATAGTAATAAAATGACGCAAAATTTGTAGGTCTATACCTGTTGATGAATTCCTAAAACATAAATCGCGAAGTTCAATTTTGTAATCTAGGCCTACACCCTTACCCTTATAAACAAATGTTGAAACCCTTTTTCTGTAACAATACAAATGTTCTATTGAATATTTCAAAATCAATTCTGTTGGTTAGTTAGCATACTTCACCCTCTTGCAATACGATTTGTATTTAGATTTGTCTAACAATAGCTCCAATATCGCATTCTAATCTCATGTGGTCCTAGTATGCGTTTCCGTCCGCTGTTCCAGTGTCCCTTGGATATAACATACCGCCCGACTTTTCAGAGATATTCCATTCAGTGGAAATAAATATTAGGTGGCCCTTTGCCTTTGTATGATTGAGAGATTTTATCGCTAAACGCACCACGCCCTTGCTACCACTCGCAATTGAAAAGAAATACATAATACATATGAATTGTGATTATGAATGCAGTTTGAATGGTAGATGCATTGATTGGATAAGATAATAAATATATTTTTTATTGTGTAAAATAAGCTTTGAGATAGACAATTACATTGCTAGTTCATTATTTTGACTTTGTAAAAATTGTAAAGTGTGAACATCGCCGCTACTCTGAGCAAGCGTCTGAAGTTTAACGATGATGTAATCGCGCGAGCAACCGGGCGATGTAAACAAACAAGTCTCGACGTGTTTAATTATTTCCGTTCGCCTGAACCTTTTGTCTTCGATGTTACTATCGGGTGGTAGTACTGTACTTGAAGTATTTTCTGTCTATAGTTACTTTGTACTTGACAAAGTAAGTCTATTCACATGTACTTGGTACTTAATATTTGGAAAAATACTTGAAGTACAATGAAAAGTACTTGAAATATTTTAAAATACTTGAAGTACTTTAAATGTACTTGAAGTATTTTAAATGTACTTGAATTACTTCAAATGTACTTGAAATGCGATGAATAATTTAAAAGTTAACAATGTTATGAGAATTGTTTGTCTGTCAGTGTTTCTTTTGCAGTGGTGTGGTGTTATTCCTGTAGTACATAATTATGTGCATTTCATTAATAAATATATTTTCAGCGATAATATGAAAGTTAACATATACTAGCAATTTTTTTGGCATAAATAAATTAATTCTAATCTGTATTCTGCATATACATAAAAAAATTATATTACTTTGACGTGTCGCCTGCCGAGCGCATGACGTAAAAATAATGTCATTCTCACATCTCGGGTACAGCTTCTCGTATCGCTTGTCGATCATATGACGTCAATTCTATGCCATGCGATCGCTTTAACCCAATAAATATCGCATATTGAAATTTTTGTTAATAATCACCTTTTAAGGTCCATATAATCAGAAAAATATCGAGTACCTGAAAAAGTACTTGTACTCAAATTTATAAATACTTTTTCAAGCACTTGGAGGTTTCAAGAACTTTTAAAACTAAAAAAGTACTTTTACTTCAAGTACATTTAGAAACATTAAGCTACTTGGTACTTGTACTCAAGTACTACTTTCCGGTACTTTGCCCAGCTCTGGTTAGTTCAGTTGAGTCCCTCATCACATAACATTAGTTATGTGATCCGTGGTTGAGTATACAGATGAGGCTGTGGAGGTCTATTAGTTGTGGAAGTTAGTGAGTTTAGTAGCATAACAGTATCGTGGTGAACGTATGCTGTATAGTGGCGAGGGGAGTACTCGGGAAGATGCTGGTATACTCACTCAGAGAGCTATGGAAGTGAATACTCGGTAGTTTTGAGTAGTATTGGGAAGCTAAGTATGCGGGGACAGTAACGGCGAGTGGAAATGGATAGATACTCGGCATTGGTATAGAAGAGTTGTGGCATGCGGGCAGTTGGTGATACTGGATCGGAAGTAAGTCAACTAGCGGAGTTGAAGAGAGTTGAAAAGAGTGAATTCTGTCTGAGCAGTTGAACATTACAGACGCTGTGGACGTCGGAATGTCGGACAGTTGAATGTGATATAAATAATTAGTGACATAAATAGCGTGAAACTAAATAGTCGGGTTAATTGTTTAAATAATCCTTTTGTTTAAGTAATTACTTATAATCTTAGTCTTAAATTAGTATTTAATATTTAATCATAGTAATCGTCATATTGTTATCTTTTAATATTTATTATGACACAAAAAGTATTTTTTTAATACGTGAATTTTAAAGTTTGACACCTTATTTTTGAAGTAAGATATTATATTAAATTTTGGTCCAAAACTCAGATTGGACATTATTATACCCACAGATGAATTGAGTTTGAACTTATGTGGGACCTAATAGAATTTTACCCGTCAGACTACCGAATCTACTAAGCAAAAATGCTTGGCCCGTCATTCTGTTTAGCTCCTGTACCTGTACCTTAGGACTGTTACCGTTCTGCCTTCTTACATTTACAATTTAATCATTTAAAAGCTTCATCTTCATTTTATAAATAGAACCAATCTTCTAATTTGCATTATACATATAACGGATGTTGTGTTGTGTTGCATTAGTGCATACACTACTCGTATTTCCATTATTAGGCGAAGTAGGTACATACGTCGATGTACACATATTATAAAATATGTAGCCAATTGTATGAACTACTATTGTGTTTTGGGACATTGATTCAAATTGGGAATCATATATTACATATCTATAAATATCTATCGTTATTTATTCAAGTAGCTTGAAATGTGATGATACAGTATTCCAAACTTTAATTCAAATACAAATGACAATTATGTGCCAGGCAGAGACATTTTTCATCTTACACGCTGAAACATCTGGCGGATGTCACCTTCGTAAACAGACTCGTAATGTTTATGATTTAGGTATATAAATAAGATAAGTTGGACACTCTCACCAGATTTGAAGGGGGGAAGTGTTAATACTAGACACTTATTATTAATTACATAAAGGTCAGTGGCGGCTTGTCATGGTAGGCAGGTAAATAATGTAAAGTAGTATGTAAATTAAATTTCAACTTATTCCATAAATGCTTGTCTTTATAAATATCAAAAGAATAATTTAAGCCACCACCATAACTAATCTGTAATGCAGTTCACCTAATTTACACCCTTTGAAGTGCTTCTCAAATGAGTAGTTTAATGCTTAATATTGCCTAATGTTTTTGATACGGCTTTCATTCATACGTGCGCTAGACAGCGCTGTTCGAGGCAGTGCTTCAAATACAAAATGCAATGAGTAGTTTAATGCTTAATATTGTCTGTTTTTGATACGGTTTTCATTCATACGTGCGCTAGACAGCGCTGTTCGAGATAGTGCTTCAAATACAAAATGCAATGAGAGGATAAAAGATAGTTACTTTACTTTCCACACGGCCCTATAGAGGCCGAGACCGTACGTGAATACAATCAAACGCGGCATGCTGACAAATTTTGTAAATAAGTTCACGACATCTACTGTACATGTTGCAAGCCAGATTAAATAATATTAACGACATAAACATAACATAACCTGTCTAGCATTTTTATTATAATAGGCCCTGGTTTGCGACTTTGATATGTATGGTAGTAAGTATTTAATTCTTTTATTTTTCTCGTAGTTTTTATAGTTTACCTACGTAGGGTTTTTGTATTTTGAATTTTAGTTGAAAACTAAACAAGTGTAATGGCTTCGACTGGGACTTTAAAAGATAAGAACTTCGAATTAAATGATAAAAATATAAGGAATAATTCTAAAGATATTATTTTTTTAATTAACAAAAATCCATTTCATCGACTGTCTTATGAAGATAAACTGTTTGTCAAAGAATTAAAACAAACAGACCATCTCTGCTTTGTTCTGATCTTAGTACATCATTAATAAATATTGGAGAAGGAGGCAAGATGCAACTAACACCTGCTATGATAAATATAACTGGCTTATGAAAGGGGAAAAACATGCAGCTGCACATCCCTTAAAAATGAATGAAAAAAAATTTCGCCTGTGGCGCATTTTTTCTCTAGATACCATGCCTCACGAAAGTTTTGATGCACGAGCCGCCACTGATAAAGGTTTATTAAACTATAATTAAATACTAAAAAGGTATTAAAAAATAACGATTACTAATATTAAGTACTACTTTAAAAACTAATTAAGACTAACTATAATAAACTAAGTAACACTAACACTATTTATTTAAACAAATAACACGACTATTTATTTATACAATCTTACTGATTATTTATTTCGACTATTTATGTTACTATTTATTTATTTATTTATTTATTTAACCAATTAAATGTCCGCCTACCGACCTCCACAGCGTCTATATACTCAACAGTGTTTGTATATTCAACTGCTCTGACAGAAGTCACACTTTTCACCTCACTATCTGTCTATTTATGTAACTATCTCTCTCTTCCATAGACTCAGTATCACCGACTGCCCGTATGCTACAATTATTCAACACCACTGCCGAGTATTCACTTCCACTTGCCGTAACTGTCCCCGTATACCTTGCTTCGTAATACTCTTCAGTACTACAGAGTAGGTACTGTCCTTGTACACTACAGCTTCCCAATACTCCTCAACAGTACCGAGTATTCACATCCACAGCTATCCCAGTTAACCAGTAACTTCCCGAGTCCTCCACTCGAGACTATACTGCATACGCTCACCACGATACTGCTGTGCTAACACTCTATATGAATGTCTCTATGTCTCCATGTAACTAACTAACTCCCGAACATAGCTGTGTCCCTTTTATACAGCTGCTATTAACTTCCAGACAGCTCTAGAATGTTCGACCGCATAATAACAATGAACACAAAAGGTTCAAGCGACCGAAAGTAATTAAACACGTCGCGGCTTGTTTGTTTACGTAGCCCGGTTTATAGCGCGATTGCATCATCGCTATACTTAGACGCTTGTTCAGCGTAGCAGCGGGGCTCACACGTTACAAAATGTTAATGTAAACTTTGTTTTTATTTTACGCTTCGTTCAATTGTTTAACGATACAATGCTATATAGTTCTAATAGAATATCAACATAAATTAAGGATAATACTTTAATTTTTTCGCTTGATGCAGTTTACAAGAAATAGAAACTCAGTTGAACCGTTAGGTAATATATTCTATTCCATTTCAGCTATTCAGCATATGGCGCTGGTATCAGCCAGTTTTAATTAGTCGAAATTACATTGGGTAAATTTGTGTCTTGTCTCCAATTTCATCCAATCAGAGCGTTCAAAATCAAAACTATGCCCTATGCTCTACAATAATAAACTACTTAAATGAAACAAGGTCTAGGTCAAATCGGTTATTTTGATTAATCGATCGGTTATTGCGAATGACCGGATGGTAGACTATTATAATTAGTCGGTTAAACTGCAAGATCCTAGTCTGTTTACTGATTTTTACATTAATACATTATAAAGAAATTGATGAAGATTCATTTATTTGACAAAGTATACTACTTCTTGTTTTATTTAATAAGTTATATTACAATGCCAATTAAATCGGTTACCTGTAGTTACATATTTGGCAAATTGTAGGGTTTTCGCGATTTTAATTAGTTAAACCGGTAAATCGCGGTTAATCGGTACTCAGTTAACCGGTTAATATTTTCTACAATTTTTGACAACGCTAGTTATTAAGGTCGTGTCACACTAAACAATCAATATCGATGGAGCACGATCGAGTAAGAAACAAAACCTGAGTTTAAGAGCAGTATTTACTCTTTGTGCTAGTGGTGCGCTCCGGGGTAAGTATAAGGGGGGTGCAGCCACGTGCGCTACCTGGGCGGAGCTAGGGTCGAATGGATCAATTGACCATTTGTAGTTTGCAGTTTACAGGAAACTGACCGAAGTAAGACTACCTTGCTTGATTTGTTATACTGAATTATATTTAGGTAGGTAAGTACATGAGCACTGTAGAATTTATACAAAAAATAAACAAGATTCTGTACATAATTCAATAATTTTACATATTATTGTTATTATTATTATTATTATTATTATTATTATTATTATTATTATTATTATTATTATTATTATTATTAAATAATATTTATATAATTCCAATAAACTATTAAAATATGAGTATTACATATAATCAACAAATATTTACTCCTTACATGGACATTATTTATAATAAAAATTACCTACTCATGGTTACAGTTAGAGGTGGGCGCGTGAGTAACTTTTTGTTCACGATCACGCACGCTCACGAAACTAAAAATGTAATCACGACCAATCACGCACGACTTTTTATGTTTGATTCACGATCACTCACGCTCACGATTTTATTTTGGCACTCACGCCCGATCACGCCCGGCGGGTCACGTTCGTGTCACGTAATTGTTTCTATGTACCTTTAAGCCTGTTTAACACAGTCATAAGTTGTTATCAAATTGGTAATAAGTTAGGTAACAGATTGGTTTCATTGGAAACGAATGTTTATGGACAAATAGGTTGTTCTATTCCATCACAAATATCATTATAAATTTAGTAACAAATTTCTTAACAACATTATGATCGTGTCAAACGAACTTAAAGATTTGTATATCTTCAGTAAAATCGGAGCAACTGTCTATACAATTTTGGGTACAACAATAACACTATTTTTATGCAAAAAATACTGTTGATGACATATTTGGACATAATAGTAATAACAAGAATATAAAGTAAAAGATGAAAATTGACAATTTTTTAAATAAAAAATAGAAGAAAACTTGTACTCACGCCCGATTAAATTTCAATCACGCCTGATCACGCACGATAATTTTTTAATGCCTCACGCTCACTTCCACTCACGATGCAAAATTTAAATTGTATTCACGATCACGCGGGTCACGTCGTGACCCGACAAAATCACGGCCCGCGCCCACCTCTAGTTACAGTGCATGCATCGATGACAATAGCGTACTTAGGCGTCGAATGCATGGGTACATACCAAACTAGTAATTGGTGTAGAGCACCCATACAAATACTCAATAATTGATGTTTTTATTCAAAATTACTAGTTAAACGCAATTTTCGAGTTACCAAGTTAAAGGTGAAAAAAACTCAAGTACCAATTGTTATTTTTAAACCTTACAATGACCATGCGCATTATTTGTTACGAATTTGCAATAAACCCCTATGTAGTCGCAGCTTGTGTCTAAGTCTAGCTATTACCGTGCGTTGCGCCGCGTCAGCGGAACTCACATTTGCTATTAAAACCAATGACGTTTGGACATAGCGATTTAGTTGCACCATTGAGTAAGTAATAACATAGAGTCACTCAATTTCATTTAACCACCAAGTAAGAAGCGAGGAACAAAACAAACCAAAATCGCCGAAATGCGCAAAAAGAGTTGGCAATCGTCACTATCGCAATAGGCTATTTGCGTGGTACTGAAAATCTGATATCTATCACTAAATACATAAAGTAAAGTTGAAAACGTATGTAAAAATATAAATTTTATTTTAAAAAAAATATATGTTTTTTAATAAATTAAAAAAGAAGATTTTCTTTGATGTCATTATTTTGAAATGGAGAAAGGGATGCATATTTAAGAAGGTAACCTATAGATGACGAGCGAGTGCGAGTTTTAATTTGATTTTGGCATTAGTTCATTTTTCTGTCACTGTCTCTTATCTTTATTATTTACGATTTGCGTGATTTCTGTTACTTTTATTACGTATTTCGATTTGTTAAGCAGGATTTTGAAGGATTTTAATTTAGCTTATACTAGTACAAGATTAAATGACAAACGAAAATATTAACCTCCAAACTATTATTCAAACAGCAAACAGATGATCTGTCATGTTTAAATTACCAGCTTATGCCGTTGCTATTGGACGGACCGATGTTATTGCTTTACGGCCATTCATTGGTTCGGCGTAATTCTACGTCATACATGGCGGTAATTTAAATATTAAAATTTCCTTAATTTTTTTATGGCTAATTATTGAAAATTTTGCCAAAAGAAAAAATATGGCTAGCAAGTTTTTTTTGTCTCTTCAAAAATATTAAATAAAAAATGGCACGCAAGTAGCCCATTATTAAAAATATGAAAGCAAAGCAAAACTTTAAAGCGTGGGTCATGTTAGCGCCGTTGCGGGAAAGTGTAAAAAGTAAGAAGGGAGTTGGTAGACCGTAAACGAGTTGTTAGGCGTTTTGGAGTTCGAGAATTGCTAGGGTTGCGATTGGTGAAACTGAAATTGTACTAACATTATAAATCAAATTATACTAAAATCACTTGAATTGTATTAAATAAAAATTCTTTAAATAGTTTGTCTGCGGCGCTTGGTCACTTGACCTTAGGCGGTTTAATTCTAATCCCCACCCCACAGAATTATTGCATAATTATTTTTATATAATTATCTACACCTCCAAACTGTCGTGAAGAACGAGCATCGCAGCGTCAATTTTTACGTGCTACTTGAAAATTGAAAATAATTTTCAAGTTTGTCAGACGAATTCGAACTCGGGTCATCGAAACCACAAAACTAGGTGCATAACACACTTAAGGCCTGTGTCCACGATGCTAGAAATCGTTTCGAGTTCTCGATCACATTTTTTGATCATAAACATTGAACTTGTATGACTATAGATGTCAGGTTGGTCGAATTTATGAAGTTAGTTGCAGCCATTTCTACCAATACCAATAACTAATAAAACAAAATCAAGAAATTATCCCGGCAGTCAGTAAATTAAATTTTTACAACGAATATATTAATTTATTTATAACTAATTATTTCTAATCAATATCAAAAATGAGTAGAATTAAATAATATTTTATAACCTTATCATTTTCAAGCTTATCAAACATCAAACGTCAAGATTTTAAATTGGTAACATTTAAATGAAATTAGCAACTTTTACGAAAAAATGGGACAGAACGCATTTTTTCATTCCAGTTTTCTATTCTATTTTTGCGTCCGAGTTGGTAGTGTCCACGATACGAGATAATGAATTGCGAACTATATCCGAGAACTCTGATCGATTTCTAGGATCGTGGACACAGGCCTTTAACCACACGACTAGAATAGTCCCTCTATATTATGTACACAATTAATTGTATTAAAAGTAGTACAAATTAATTCCAACTTAGAAATTAAAACATTCACATTCCATTATCCGAACGTGTTCCTTATTTCCATCTACTTACCACATGCAAAGTTAACCCGCGACGTGCCTGACATACCCTGTAGGGAGTAGAGCTAGACCTGGTGTATCCGCTAGGTTAATCTTATAGTAGTTACCCCTTGTACTCTAGTATAGTGTAGGTAAGAAGGAACGTGACTAACTCAACTTCCCACTAGTTGCGGGGTGTTAAAATGCAGCCTTAACAACTGCTAATTGACTCAAATGAAGAGTGGGAAGAGAACGTGAAAGGGGTGAGCTCCACGTTTATGAATTATGGACAACGTGTTGAGGGGTTACGTTAGAGAATTCTAGACACACAAGTAATGGGGTTGTAAGATATGTGTTAAATTTTCATTGCCATTAGTATACGAATATTCAAATTATTTGTGTAATAATGTACAATAAACATACTGCAGAAATATATGGGTCCCTAATATTCTAGAAGTATAATTTCCTGTGATTGACCCTAATAAAGAGAATTACAGCTACCTTATACGTAAGAGTTTAGAAAATGCAAAATTATTTTAATTTTGTACAAGTGCTATGAAAAATAGATATTTATACTCATATATGTCATCGTAAAGTTGATGTGTTTTGAGGAGCGAGCAACAATAGTAGGTATATTAAAGAACGCGTAGAAACCAGCCCTGGCGAGTTTTCTAAATGACAGTGTTGTTTATATTTTGCGTCTTTTATATACCAAATTTTTTTTAAAACTGCTATTTTAAACCGATTTGATTTAGGGAAATTTGTATGTGTAGTTGGTGACATTGGAGAAACAATATATAATTCTATTATTTTACCACATTTTTACTTTGTGGGATCATTAGTGTATTTGAGCAGTGAAACAAATTTTAAAAAGTTACAATTGCTTCAAAATGGGGCAATCCGAATAATTCTAAACTGCAATAGGTATAGAAATTAAAGATTTAGGTGAAATGCAAATAATATTACATATCACAAAGAAACACAATACAAGCCAAAATACATTGTTCTTTAAAGGAATAAAAATTTATAATGATTTACATGTTACTCGTATGTTCAAAAATTTAGAATTAAAAAAAATTTAAGCCTAAATTATGAGAGTATTATTTAAGTAGGTTACATGGAATGAATATAATATTGTATATTGTATAGTTATTGTAATCTACAATTTCTTTTTTTGTAATTGTATAGCTTATGCTAAATAAAGTTATTATTATTTATTCAATTATTTGAAAATTCATGTCAATTCTGTTTTATAGACATAAGTAAATATCATCCAGTAGGTAGGTACTGACCTTATAAAACAAAAAAATTGCGTATCGAAATAAAAGCTCTTTCGATACTCAATTGGGTTTCGCAATAACTTCCTTATGAACGCAAAATATAAAAAGTTCTTTTTCCCAGGGCAAAAAACGTAAAATAACTTTTTTTAAACGTCGTAGATATGGCATTTTTAGTGACTTGATTCACAAGGTAGAAGTTTCACCTCTCCGTCGCTGAAAATAAAATAAATAAATATCTATAGGAACTGCATAGAATTAGCGAATAAAAAGAAAAGTAGTGAAAAGTAGTATGAAAAAAAATAATGTCATTCGGAATAAAAGTGTTTTTGTGTGCCTCGCTTGCAATTATCCGACTCGCAAAGTATCACTTTTGCTCCTAATAACAAAATATACTATTTTCCGAAATCGACATTAAAGAACACGATATCATTCCACGAAGTTAGCCAAAATAGTAACTAAAGTAAAACTTAACAGACTCATGTCAAAATTTAGACTATTAACACGACTATTTATTTCACGCTATTTATTTTACTGTACTCTCATACTTTTATTTAACTTATTGTTTATTTATTTCACGTTCTAATCTTAGACTGCCGGTCTGTTGCAGACTCTTGTAGACTGTTTACGCGATATTTATATCACTACATTTATGTCACTATATTTATGTCACTATTTATTTATATCACTTTTTAACTTTCCAATCCAGTAACACCAACTGTCCGTATGCCGCAATTCTTCAACACCAATGCCAAGTAACCACTCCCACTCGCTGTTACTGTCCTCGTATACTCTAGCTTCCCAATACTCATCAATACTACCGAGTATTTACTTCCAGAGCTATCTCAGTATACCACTAACTTCCCGACTCGCCGTTACTGTCCTCGTATACTATAGCTTCCCAATACTCGTGGCCGCGTGCCTGAGTGTCAGGTCGCGAATCTGGGGAACCGGGTTCGATCCCGACCGACGCCAAATATTTCGAATTTTAAATGGCACAAAATTAACCCCTGTGGTGCACTCTCCACGCCAACAATGAGTGCCCGTGCGGTGACGCCTGGTAAGCGCCCGCACGGTGCAAATATTTCATCATTACCGATATCTGTAAAGCAGATTGGCACACCCAGCAATGGGTAATAAGCCGTGATGATATATTTATTTATTTATTTATTTACTACCGAGTATTCACATCCACAGCTATCCCAGTATACCAGTAACTTCCCGTATACTTCACTCGACACTATACTGCATACGCTTACCACGATACTGCTATGCTCCTAAACTCAATATCTACGTAACTGCTCGTCAACTCAACTCAACTAACTATGTAACTATGTTTATAACTAACTAACGGGTAGAGCTCCGTCGCTTTTATATAGCTGCCCATTACCTTCTGGAGAAGTCGCGAACATTCTATCGAATACAAATGGTTCACGCAACCGGAAGTAACTAAACACGTCGAGACTCGTTTGTTTATGTCGCCCGGCTGCTTGCGTGATTGCGTCATCGCTAAACTTAGACGCTTTCTCAGCGCAGCGGCGGTGCTCACACGTTACAATAACTAAAACTACTGCGTACTGCGTTGTTCCATTAATTCTTACTTCAATAAGTAAAATAATTTTTTTTTAATACTTTCGTGCAATCAAAACCAAAAAAACTTACACGAATAATATTCATCTCTTTGAGAAACCCAATTAAAGTTTGTGTAATTAAAGCGTAAAATAAAAATAGAGGCACATATCATCAGACTGCAACGGGTAACGGGTAGAGTTCTTTCCTTTCACCGTTCACAGCACCATCTAGGCGGGCTGCAGCCTAACGAAGCATTTCCGTTGCGCTAATACAGTGCGGCATTGTTGTGTAACTCCAGCGGAACTCGCCTTTGTCGCGAATTTTCAATAACGAAATGAAGCCTAAACAATTGCTCGCTGAAAGTAGCAGTTGAGTCGCAGCATAGTCGAGCAAATGAACAGAAGAGAAAAGTGGTTTGTAAAATAGGGAATAATACGATGGTTGAGTGTACTACGAGGCGGAATTGTTTTTGTCATTGACCTTAGGATTAATGCAACGAGTTGTTCAATATTTGTTTATTTGCGGAAAGAGACAGAAATATTTTTCTTTTAATAGAAAAGCGGGACACAGTAATGTATTTTTATTTATAAATACATGAGATTCTTTTTTTAATAGCTCAGAAATAGACAAGGGAAAATAAACAAATAGAATTAGAATCTGGAATTTAACTTTATATCCAAACTTGTAATTTGAAGGTTTAAAATTAATTATCCACTTAACTAAAAATGGGGGATTCTTATATTTTTTTTTAATATTTCTGAGACTTTCACATATTTGTATTAAAATTACAAATCCAAATTTTAAGTTATTTGTTATTAAATATGAGTGAGATATGAATTTTTTAAATATTACCTGAAAATTTGAATTTCACCGGATGTGACGAAGGAGGTAGGAGGAGCTGGTGACATTTACAAATATAATTGAAAATTTGTAACAACATAAAACGTAATAAAAATGATACAAACAAACAGTTGGCATGTTGACAACGCGTCAATGACAGAAAAGGTGTTTCTTGTTAATTTGTTAGAAATGCCATCCGTCCCTCATCCGCCAACAAAAAAAAACTTCATAAACATTGGTGCTATAATTCATCCTAACAGAGATAACGAGGATTTATATATTAACTCTAAAACCACAACGTGGCGTCACCCGCGACCGGCGAAAATTTAAATAGATGTTTTCAATGCGCAATTGTTTTCCTGCGCATATAGATGATGAAATGAAATAGTTTTCATATTTAAATTCAAAAATCCATCATGTCAGGACCTTAAAAGGGGTCCAGTCGAATTTTATTAAAAGTTTTTTTTTATTTTTTAAGTGATTCCAAATAAAAAAAAATGCGCAGGCAATGATTCCGCTTAATATTAACATTTGACCGTACCTAAATGCACTTGATTCTTCCCTATTTAAATAACATTTGATTTTGAGACATTTTGGAACTGTATTTTTGTCAAAGGCAAAAAGAGGTTTAAAAAATCCACTTAATATTAGAATATATTCTACTGACACGAAAATATGTGGACAAAATTTTAAAAAATCCCAATCAATATTCTTAAGACAATTGTAGTTAGTTTTCTTGGGCTTTTGGGCGATAGTTTAACCATCTATAATTGAAGAATGATGATTGGGACTTCAAATTTTGTCCACATATTCTCGGGTCATTTTAGTACCTATATATTCCAACATTGGGTAATATACCTATATGTATATTCATTGAGTATATTATTTAAACCTTCTATTGGCTAGGAAAAATAAAGTTCCAAAATGTGTCAAAACCCAATGTTATTTAAATAGAGAAAAAAAATCAGCAAATATTTCGAGAAATATTACCTTCCGTCACCTTTAGGTAAGCAAAGTATTTTCTTTGGTCAAAAAATTTGGTGATGAGTTTTTAATCAATAAGCACGTTTTAGGGTCCCTAGAATACGATTTTACTATTTTTACGATTATGTCGGTGTGTGTGTATGTATGTGTGTGTGTATGTGTGTGTGTGTGTGCGTGTGCGTGCGTGTGCGTGTGTGTGTGTGTGTATGTGTGTGTGACAAAAGTTTGCTCTGCAATAACTCTAATACTACAATTTCAAAAATTATAATTGTTTCGTATTTCTCTTCGTTACATTTATATGGAGCGCTGATAAGATTTTGGTTATAATTGATCAACCGGAATTACCCACATTTGAAGATTTTAACAGTTATTCTTGAAAAAACAATGATAAATAACAATTTTTTACATTTAATGTTATTATAAATATTAAAGAATATTTTATTCTCTATACGATTTGACTGCATTTTATAGTTCATATTAAATGGATATAGAGTTAAAAAGAAATTAAATTTCATAAATTAGCCAGCTATGTTATAACTATAGAAACAGCTACTATATTAAGAAAATTCTGATTGAAAGATGTCAGTGTCAAGTGTAATTGACAGAGTATGTTTGTGTTATAATATTACTCGAAATATAGGATCTTTTGCTAGAAACTTTCTGTATGGAATTTGTATAAAACACATACAACTGCTGGCAGGTAATGTACAAGAAATAGAATCTTTTGCAAAGAACTTTCTGTACGAAATTTGTACAAAATACATGGAACTGACGGAAGGTAATGTGCTGGCCACATCAGATTTTTTTATTAGTTTTGCATTGTAAAGTCAAATATAATTACATTTAATTTAAATTTTGTTCATTTAAGTTACAGTTGACAATTTAGTATTAAAAGTTGTAAAAATTGTACTAATTCTTGTGTTGAAAATACGTCTAAGTGTTTCTGGACAATTTAGAGATACCACTTATACCGGACAGAGATACAAAAAATTCATTACATTATCATCCTCCAAATCCTTTTTAAAAGGGTTCTACTCAATCCATTTCCATTTGGCAGCAATGAGCTGGATTAATATTTAACATGTCTACATTGCACAGTTGAAATCAAAATGACGGGTCTCGTGAACACATTTACTTCCCATGGACATTGCTTGACTCACCCTCGATTGAGGGGTGATAGCCATAGCATGCAACGAAAGCGACCAATGCAATTTTAAAAACTATATCCTGATTCTAAAATCTTCATTGAAACCATGTTTGAATTTTTTTGTTTGCACCGATGTCTAGACTTTTGTATCGTAGGGAATTTACATTATAATGGAAACAAATCACGATTTTGATGATATGAATTGAATAAACGCTTGATCCAAAAAATGGAATTAAATTGAAAAAGTAAATATAATCGAGACAACTTTTTATGGATTTATGAAATAACTACCTATGTAAAGAATGCGGAAGTTTTAAATATCCGATAAAACACAGTACAGTTCAACTCAAAATATGGGTATAAGCCCCAGAGACGGTGAGACTATCGCGTCAGGCGTAATTTTCAAAAGAGCGACATTTTGACACCTGGTGGGAATACACATACGTTAACTTAAAAATATGGAATTTAAATTTAATTATGAAGGAAGATAGGTAAAATTAAATACTATTTTGAAAAAAACTAATACAAGTATTGACAAAAAAATCAGAAATTTTATGAAAAATATATAAAAATCAAAGATTTGAAGGGCAAAACAAATTTACAATACAATAACCTTTTTACTAACCGAAATAGAAATAATCTGATGTAGCACATTACCTTCCATCAGTTCCATGTATTTTGTACAAATTCCATATAGAAAGTTTATTGCACAAGATTCCATCAAATACATTACATTCTGTCAGTTCTAGGTATTTTGTATATATTCCATACTGAAAGTTTCATGTAAGAGATTCTATATTTCCAGTAAAAACACAAACATGCTGTCAATTACACTTGACGCTGATATCTGTCAATCAGAATTTTCTTAATTTAGTAGCTATTTCCACGGTTATAGCATAGCTGGCTGCTTTATGGAATTTAATTTCTTAATAATTTTTAACTCTAAATCCATTGAATATAAAGTATAAAATGTAATAAAATCGTATAGAGAATAAAATATTCTTTAATATTTATAGTAACATTAAATGTGGAAAAATAATATTCAACAGCGGTTTTCAAGAAAAACTGTTAAAATCTTAAAATGCGCGTACTGCCGGTTGACCAATTATAACCAAAATCTAATAATCTCTTCGCATGGATATAAAGAAAACGAATACGAAAGAATTTTAAATTTGGAATTGTAGTATTGGAGTTCTCGAATCCGAAAAAATCGTCACACAGAATACATACATACCTACATTCATACATACAGATAGACATCATCGTAAAAATAGTAAAATCTTATTCCAGGGACTCTAAAACGTGCTTATTCATCAAAAACTCACCACCGATTTTTTTGAGCAAAGACAATACCTTTCTTACCTAAAGGTGACTGAAGGTAAAAGTATTTTTTAAAGTAAAAATCAAATATTTAAGAAAAATGTAAATTTGTGTTATATCTCGTAAATTTGTCAATAGAAAAATTATTCTTGTACGCCACCGGATAGGCAATAAATGTAGAAGTACAATTTCTAAATGAAAAAAATTGACTAATTTCAGTTTTCCGCCATTATCTAGTAACCCAAGAGATTTTTTTTTGCAAAACAAAACAAGTTTAAAAACTAAGATGGCCCCTTATTATTATATAAATGATAATTTAATTAATTTACATTAGACTGCGTGTCCGATCATTTCCCAATTTTCCATTAATTACTTTAAATTAATATTTACATTTATTTTTACCCAATGACAGCTGCGTCATCTACACGACTGGTTAATGGTTGCTACCTTCGGAATTAAATTTAAATGATGCTGCTTGTGATTCTAATTAAATATGTTTCAGAGGAACGTCCTCATTTTCAGACATTTCAGTGTATGTTTCTTTCAAGCAATTCCCAATGTCAGACAATAATTACAGAAAAATTTTCTTAATAATCAGTGTCAAACATGGAGTACTGTTTCGAATATATAAAGAAATAGTACAATAGTTAATAATGATTTTTCTCCTAGGTGCTGAAGTTGATGGGAGAGTTGGACGTCCTGACCATGAGTCTGAGTTTACAGCAATATCCTGAGACTTCTCTTTCGGACTTGGTATATCTCCGGCTTCAACTTTCAGAGGCGATAACTTAGGATCCGTTAAAAATAGAGCGATTCGTCTGTCTAGAAAATATAATGTAAGTCAAATTTTTGATTCATATTTGTCAAAATTTTTCATATATATATATATATATATATATATATATATATATATATATATATATATATATTATTTACCTTGATGCCGTGTGACAACTTTTAACGTTAAATATTACTCTATATGTACATATACTTACTTGTAATAGCAAAGATAGGCGAATTTTCTTAACATACGAGGTCTGTTAGAAAAGTATCCGACCTTAATTTTTTGCGAAAACGTGATGGATTCGAATCAAGCGCGCTTTCATGATCCGACCTTGAACATTCGTCCGCATGCGTGAATTTTTTCTCGCCTGTCGATAGCGTCTGTTGCTGGTAAGCAGCATTTGAGTGAAGTAGTGGTAGTGCTCTCATAGGTTTTTCATTGCAAGGAAAATGACAGAACGACTGGAGCATCAAATTTTGTCTAAAACTGGGCGACAATCAGGTGGAAACCATTCGGAAGATCCCAGTCGTCACAGTGGAAGCATTCCACGTCGTCAAGACCAAAGAAGGCCCGCCAAGTGCGCAGCAACGTCAAAGTGATGCTGACTGCTTTCTTGACTCCCGCGGTGTGGAACACCACGAGTACGCACCACAGAGAGACCGGAGTTGTGATCAACAGGAAATTGGCGCCTCCATTACGACAATGCTCCAGCACATTCCTAGCACTTGATTCATACTTTTTTGGCGAAGAACAAGACGCCTGTTGTTCAACAGGCTCCTTACTCTCCTGATATGCCCCCCTGCGACTTCTGGCTGTTCCCCAAACTCAAGAGGCCACTGAAATGGAACGCGATTTCAGACAAGAGAGGATATTATGACTGCAACGACTGCCAAACTAAACTCTCTTCCGAAAAAGGCTTTCTCGGAATGTTTCCAACAATGACGGAACCGCTGGGAGTGTGTGACTACTTTGAAGGTGATTAGGTTTCCAACGCTCCAGGTATGCCAGTTTTTTCCCCGACCAAAGGTCGGATACTTTTCTACCAGACCTCCATTCCTAAAATGTATGGTCATAGGCAATTTACACATATTATAATACGTTTCCTAGTAAACATTACGTGACATACCAATTAAATTATCAATTACAGCACTTAATAAAATAAAGGGCTAAAGTCTAGAATACCCGCCATTCAAGAATTTTATTTTGATGGTTATATAAAGGTGCAAAAGCATTAAAAACTTTGAATTCCACAAAAATTAGGGCGCGGAAAGCTATATTTATAGTGATTTTGGCATTTTTTCTAAAAAAGTAGGGTTAAATTCCTATAAAATAAATGTAAATATTCGAGTTTTGCCATATTGAGTTTTGTGTGTTAAATTGTATCCAATGTATATCACATAATATTTGTTTGGTTTCAGGTTCCACGAAGGGCCGTACTACACCCAGCAATAGGATACGGTAACTACTAACTACAACACTGGACGAAGATAATAGATGATTTTTGTATAAGAATAAATAAATAAAAGTGTAGTTTATTTACCTTTCCTCGTAATAACAAAAGAGATAGGGAAATATCGTAAAAATTTTTTTACGGATAGTTTTCAAAACGTTCTATTTCTGTATTTCCTTAATTTTAAAATAGCAAATGGCATTTTACAGTATTTATTAATATGCATAATACAATTTTTGTGTCTTATTTCCCTTGTAAATGTTATATAAATAAAATATACTTCCCTGTTCCCTGTTATTTTTATTATGTATATATTGTCTTTATCATGTTTATAGCTTAAATTGTATTATTTTTATTCTTTGTATTTTATAAATAAGTGTAAATATATATATATATATATATATATATATATATATATATATATATATATATATATATATATATATATATATATATATCATTGTCCTGAAAAAATTAGAAATAGGGGTATAAATAAAGTTTGTATAAATTTTACTAGTATTTATTGTTCATTTGAATTTTACAGTGTTGTATTCCATGTAGCTAACCCTTATGTTTTTATACAATAAAATATAAATTTAAATATAATTTGTCTACTTCTTATTTATTCCACGTATGTAGTGAATATATCTATTGGGAATTTTAATCCAATAAAACAGCAGCTATTTGCTAAAAAATCGTGCATAGATGCTACTTTCGATATACCTATTGGGAATTTTAATCCAGTAAAAAAGTAGCATATATGGACCATATTTTCTAAAAAAAATAGTGCATAGATGCTACTTTCGATATACCTATTGGGAATTTTCATCCACTAAAACAGAAACATCCATGCACCATTTTTTCTAAGAAATCGTGCATGGATGCTTCTTTTTTCTGAGTTTAAAAAAGTAGCATCTATGCACTAAAGTTTCTAAAAAATCGTGCATAGATGCTACCTTATGAAATTGTGGTTGCCTATATTTTAGGCGCAAAGATATATGATGAGCACTCTTTAGAAATGGGATATGCGTTGCAACGTTTATCGACAGCTTCTGCACCCTTGTGGCCGTTCTAAAAATTACATACGTGTAAGGAGTAAAAAATAAAAAAATTATATATCAGTTTATATTTTATTCTATAAAATATTGTACATTAAGGATAATTGCATGAAATAGAACAATGTAAAACACAAATAAACATTTAATACATGTAAAATTTATACAAACTATTATTTAAACATCCCTATTTCTAATATTTCAGGAAAAGGATACATATTTATAAAATAAAAGAATAATAAAAATAAATGCAATTTAAGTTATGAAGTAAAAATAATGTATTACAAATAATCAATAAATATTACTTAAACTAATACAATTTTTTATCTAACAATTCCGTATTTCAGGGGACAATACTATAACAAAAAGGGAAGTATGTATTTATTTAACATTTACATATTACTAAAATTCTGGGGAAACTGGTAAGGGGTGTTTACATGAAAAAACTTCAGATATATTTAATTATTTCCTGTACTATAAGAGAAAAAAATTTAAAACTTTATATCTATGTTAGTTAACTAACAGTGCATTCCTAAAAAAATTACCAAAATTCTAGAGTAACCGGTAAGGGGTGTTTACATGAAAAATTTCAGAAATATTTAATTATTTTCTGTACTATAAGAGAGTTTTTTTTTAACTTTATATCTATGTTAGCTAACCAACAGTGCATTCATAAAAAAATTACCAAAATTCTGGGGTAACCGGTAAGGGGTGTGTACATAAAAAAATCTCAGATATATTTAATTATTTCCTGTACTATAAGAGAAAAAAATTAAAACTTTATATTTATGTTAGCTAACTAACAGTGTATTCATAAAAAAATTACCAAAATTCTGGGGTAACCGGTAAAAGGTGTTTACATGAAAAATTTCAGATATATTTAATTATTTCCTGTACTATAAGAAAAACAAAATTAAACTTTATATCTGTGTACAACACTGTTCATAATTGTTACTAAATTTGTTAACAAATCTAATAACAATTAAGACTATCAAAAATGGTTCAGTATAAAACTAAAACGCTTGTTACCAAATATATTATCATTATTGTGGTTAAATTATTTATTATTAATCATTTTGCATCTTTATTCTATAAATAATAACAAATAATATAACTATAATAATTTCATTTGGTAACAAACATTTTAGTTTTATAACTTATCCGAAACTACTTATGTTATATAATTTTAGGGTACCTACTACCTTCCAATATATAATATATTAAATAGAGTTCCGACTTCCGATTAAAATACTTATAGACTATTCTTCGTTTACAACAAATTTTTAAAATCTAACTTAGCCCTCATCGCCTCTAAATACTTAATAATTCTAATTAAACTACCTAAGCTTATATTAAATTTAAAACTAATGTTCATACATTTTAAATAAGTTTTCATAGCAAAAAGCCATGGTCTGCGGAGGCTCCAATTTCGACGACAGTGGCGATGAGGTATTCTATTAACTTATATCTATCTAAATCTAAACTTTTATTCAATAAACTGTATATATATATATATATATATATATATATATATATATATATATATATATATATATATATATATATATATACAGAGTGTCCCATTTAAGGTACGAATGCATTGAGATCTCGAGAACCGTAAGAGCTACGAGGTTGGTTAAATTAGACAAAAGTTGCCCCATTAGGAGACCATTTTAATGGTATTTTGATATTTGCGAAAAAATGCATAGGTCACTAGATATTGGCGAAAATGTAAATTTTGCAGTTTTTTATTTTTGCAAATAACTTAGAAGTGTGCAATTATACTGGATTTTGGTTTGCACATCTTTAGGGCACTTTTTTATGTTCTTTCGACTGGCGTTGCTCAATTTTTTTATCAGTGTTGGTTTTCGAGGATTGATGTCAAAGTTTTAATTTTTATATGGACGCCATATTGGTAAGTTACGTCATTGAAAAGAGAATTTTTTTAGCTTTACAATGATATAAAATAGTAATAATTTATTTTTATAATTAACAGAGAAATTAACATAAAATGGTATTAATACTAAAATTTACAGTACAATATTTAAATATTAGATTTAGAGGACAATGGATAGGGACCAACAGCGAAATCAACTGGCCTGCTAGATCTCCAGATTTAACACCTTCAGATTTTTTTATGGGGATACATAAAAAATAAACTGTTTATTCAGGAATATCAGAATAAAAATGAATTAAGAAATGCCACAGTAAGAATTATGAATCAAAGTAGGCCAAGAATGCTGAGAAAAGTTTTAGTAGGAACATAACGAAGGGCGCAGAACGAAATGGTGGGTTAATAGAAAATTTATTGTAAAGTTTTTGTAAATTATTTTTGTATTTTTAACATTATTTGTTTATTAAATAGTTATTTTCTTAAACAGAAGCCTTCGATTTACTTTTTTCATTTAAATTTTAGTATTAATAACATTTTTTTGTTAATTTCTCTGTTAATTATAAAAATAAATTATTACTATTTTATATTATTGTAAAGGTAAAAAAATTCTCTTTTCAATGGCGTAACTTTCTAATCTGGCGTCCATATAAAAATAAAAACTTTTACATCAATCCTCGAAAACCAACATTGATAAAAAAAATTGAGCATCGCCAGTCGAAAGAACATAAAAAAGTGCCCTAAAGATGTGAAAACCAAAATCCAGTATAATTGCACACTTCGAAGTTATTTGCAAAAATAAAAAACTGCAAAATTTACATTTTCGCCTATATCTAGTGACCTATGCATTTTTTTCGCAAATAACAAAATACCATTATAATGGTCTCCTAATGGGGCAACTTTTGTCTAATTTAACCAACCTCGTAGCTCTTACGGTTCTCGAGATCCCAATGCATTCGTACCTTAAATGGGACACTCTGTATATACGAGTATAAGGAAAGCTGCCGCCTTCAAATGCCAAACCCTCGGTCCCCATATATACCATTTATGAAATAAATACAATTCTGTGTACAATAATAGTTTATAATCTAACCTAAACTATTGTAGAACTCCCCAAATTAAGTTGGTGAAGTGCGCAAAATAGCCGTTGATATCTCGTTCAAAGAACAGCAAATCTAAAAATGTGAAGTTACATAAATTTTTCTCTCTCTTTTAAAAAGCAAAAACAACCCTTGCCTATCTTATATCTAAGCTATCTTATGTCTACGCAACCTTTTTCATATCTATACTATGCTAAGCTAAAGAGGGAGAGAGAGAGAGATATACGAGCTAAAACAAAAAGTGAGAATGCCAGACTGGTTCTCACATGTAGTTTACAAGGGGAATAAGCACTGCATGTACGGCCGCTACGTGAACTCTAAGGACTAGGGAGACAGTTACATGTAATCTCTTCGGCTTGGCAGCAACCTAGAGAGCTACTCCCGGTGACATCGCCCGGTCTCAAACGCGATACCTACCCCAAACGCGGTCAACCCGTGTGCTTAAACAAAGCTAAGTCAAACAAAAACTTTACTTTACTATGGATACTTATCAAGAAATGATTAGAAAATAAGCCTTGCCTAAGTTAACAACGTGATTAAAGTTAACAGTCTACGCCCTAAAGTTCATCCATCGTCTACGCATTAGAAGTTCATCCATCGGTGGTCGTCTATTCCGTTCAAGCTCATCAGTCGGTGGTCGTCTACGCCGTAGAAGATTCATTTGAAGCTCAGCAACCCTTTAAATAAGCTGCTTTAGAAGATCTGCATTGTTGAAATCGACAGCTTGGAATTTGCATCCAAATTCTCCAAGTTTCTTGACGTCTCAGACCAAGCAAATGTCCACCTATTAAATAATAATTATTAGTTTGTGGTATTCTTTAAACTATTTCAAAAACTGTTGGATAAAATTTCGTATGGCAAACGTGTCTTCATACACGTGTACCATGCGATATTTCATCCATCAGTTTTGAAATGATTTCAAATGTATTTGATATTTCTAAACTTACTGGTTAGTAATTAGATTTGAACCAGTTAATTTTTATTCCAAGTTATGTATTCACAAGAAGGCACTAAAAAATGCAAGTGACCCTTTCTCCTTACGCGATTAATATTTTTAAACAAATCTTTTAAGTAATCCAAAAACTTGGCCAATATTTAATCATAACATTCAAGCCTCATCTGCGAAATGGTAGAAAAGACATCCGGGGGCCGGGCCACTGCTAGAAACCACGAGGCCGAGAGCAATTATTATGACATGCGAGGCCCCTTCGAAACTATACATTTATAAGTTCCACCACAATTTTATTGTATTTTTTTTCTTCGAAAAATGCTATTTTTAAGATATTAATGAAATTTCCTTTGTTGGATTAAATTCTTGTAATCAATAAAATATTTTTTGTTGTAATCAATAATTTTTCAGTTATGGTTTTCAATATAACAATGCCAGAGAAATATGCGTTTGGAAGGATGTTTCTTTAATTTTTTTCTACTAAATTTTAATAGTACATCAGGAGAATATCGGTGAAATATAAAAAAAATATAAAATCACTCAGCTTTCAAAATTCCACCGTAGTTTTTAAATGAATAAAAAATATATGAAAGTAAATCATAATTATTCTTCGCAAAATGCTACATAATAATTTTTTTGTTGGATTAATGTATGCAATGAGTATTCTTGGGCAATAATCAAATTATCATTTGTTGTAATCAATAAAAAAAAATAGTATTAAGAAGCTCAATAGAACAACGTGCCTACATAATTATTTAAAACTAAAAAATATTTTATTTTCTCTTTCTTAAATTAGGTACTGTTTTTATTTTTTGGAAAATTTTAGGTAGGTACATTTTATATTGTTAAACTATTTTTTTCGCAATCTTGTGAGTGAAAACGCAATAATTAAAGAACTGAAATACTTTATTGGTAAATGACTGCTAAGTTCATATGAGCGCGAAATGCGTAAAATTTTCAAATAAAAGATAAAGAAAATGATTGTAGTTATAAAATACGAAAATTGTGACAATCGATAACTGATAACTTAATCATTAAAAATAAACGATTGTCATTAATTTAATGATCGATAACAGATAATGATAAAGTTACAGAATAGCACCGAATATTTACACATATATTATAGTCATATTCCTGTGACAAGTTCTCATGGTTGAACATGAGGCCAAATATTTTATAAAAAATAAAGTTTCTTACCATTTCATCCATCGGTGGTCGTCTACGCCGTAGAAGATTTATCAGTTCAGCAATCCTTTAGAAAAGTTGCCTTAGAAGATCTGTAGTGTTGAAATCCAAAGCTTGGAAGTTGCATCCAAATTCTTCAAGTTTTTTGACGTCTCAGACCAACCAAATGTCCGCCTATTAAATAACAATTATTAGTTTGTGGTATTCTTTAACCCTTTTCAAAAACTGTTGGATGAAATTTCGTATGACAAACGTGTCTTCATACACACGTAGGTACTATGCGATATTTAATTCAACAATTTTTTAAATGGTTTCAAATATATTTATAATTTGTTTTAATTTGATATTTCGAAAAAAAAAAATAATAAAAATAGTGCAGGCCACCAAGTTATCTGAAGCTAGTTACACATTCATACATATTACCATTATCATAGGTGCCGATTTTGAAAAATTTTGTCGGGTGCACTCAAAAGGTTGGGATTATTATTATTAAAAGTATAGTTTCTGAGACCCCAATGGTGGCTTTCGAAATTCGGACAACCTGTATAGTCAATATATGAGAATAGGATAGTTCATGTTAATTAAGTATTATCTACAGAGTGACAGGCTGTTCATTTTATTTTGTCCACTACAGCTATCTCGAAAACTACAAGAGCTACGAGGTCGGTTAAATTACCAAACAATTTCTATTTTCGAAGATTAATGCAACGAACAGAGAAAAAAAATTCGACCAGTGTTTCTCAAAATACGGAATCTAAGTTTTAATTTTATTTGGTTATAAGAGAATTTAATTCTAAATTCAAAAATATAATATTTAATACCCACACATAACAATTTTTTTAGTAAAAGTTTTACTGTAATCCCCCGACTTACGTAACACAGGACCTGCGTAAATCCAGTTATGAAATACGAGTAAATCGACAGAGCAAAACATTTTTTATTTGAAAAGTATTATTTCGGTTTGTTTTTACATTCTATTATATTATGAGTATATCTGAATAAATATCACTGCATGGTGTATCATTTATAAAGTAATACTAGGTATGTAAATAATATATTGCAGTTTCTTAGGAAGTTACACTTAAGCAATTTACAAATTCGACTCACGTAAAATTCAAGTTAAGTAAAAGTTAACGGAAACGCATTAATTACGTAACTCGGGGGATGAGTGTATATTCGTTTTATTTAATTATAACTATTATACTAGATTATTTTAGTGAGCGTTAAGATAATTTTTTTCTACAAGTGGGTATCAAACTGTGAGGACAAACTTTGTTATTTAAATAGATCATTTTATTCTGTATTCAGTGATGTAATATTTTTATACCCTCACATAACCATTTTCTTGCGCAAAACGCATATAAAGTTTTATATTAATTTCTTTTAAATAAATTACACGATTGCTAATTATTGAATAAATAAACACATGTTCATATTTTAATATAGAATGAGGTATTCAAATATTTTTTTAAAAAAATTTCTGCCCTGTAGGATTATGAATATATAATTTTGAATAAGAAAATATATATATATATATATATATATATATATATATATATATATATATATATATATATATATATATATATATATATATACCGGGTGGAACATCATACCTGTGTACATAGGCGATTCATATGAGAAAAACAGTTTTTTCGTGCCCATTGCTCCCCAAATTATTTTAGACAAAAATGCTTCAAATAAATGTTGTAGAGCATAAAATTCTGCATCTAAATCAATAAACAGAATTACTTTTACATGCTTTGTAACGACACAAATTAAATAAGAAAATATTGAAAATTACGTTGAAAATATCAAATAGCCATGGAATTGAAACAAAAATAGAAACAAATAAATAGGTAAATTAAATTCATACAAAAATCTCCATACCTATTATTACGACAATTGTACATTTCAATGAAATATTTATTTTTTATAGGATTTTTATTGAAAATCTTTTTAAATTGGAAATAATTCATGTAAACATTAAGACCTATCTACTACAATTCAAATTTCAAACAGTAATTCTCTAAATAAAATAATCACTACAATTTATTATTATAACAAATATTCGAATAATCCTCCGTTTTCAGCCAAGCAATAACCAAGTCTATTGTAGAATGAATTTCTTACATTAGCGAGCTGCCTATTTGTGATTAAGGCGCTCTCCTCCATGATAGCTTCTCTCAATAAATTAATATTTGGGTGGCGCTGCTTATAAATTTTACATTTAAGATGACCCCATAAAAAAAGTCGCAAGGTGCTAAATCAGGAGATCTGGCTGGCCAATTTAAAGTTCCACCACGACCAATCCAGCGATTTGGAAATGCTTGGTTTAAATAATCTCTAACACTTACTCCGAAATGAGCTGGGCAGCCATCTTGTTGAAACCAAACCTCCTGATTTTCGCGCGCTACGTTGTCTAATGCAGGGCCGGTCTCATTAATCAAGAGTTCTAAGTATGTTTCAGAATTTAAGTTGCCAACGATCTCAAATGGTCCAATAATATTGCTATTAAAAATGCCTGCCCAAATATTAATTTTTTGAGGATATTGCGTTCTGGTGGTAACATTTAATCTTGGATTTTCTAGAGCCCAGTGCCTATCATTTTGAACGTTTGGTTCATTGTTTAATGTAAAAGTACACTCATCGGTAAAGCAAATAGATGGAAGAAAATCACGATCCCGATTTGCTCGTTCTTGCATATCTTCACAAAAAACTCGCCTACTTTCTTCATCAATGGGCGAGTCTTGATGGCATTGCATCTTATAAGGGTGGTATTTATGTTTTTTTAAGAATGCGCAATACAGTAGAATGAGCAATCTCACATTCCTGCGCTATTATTCTTGAACTTAATTTAGGATTAAAATTTATTCATTCCAGAACTCTTTGTTCGTTTTCTAAATTAATGCGATTATTTTTATTTCCTATAAATAAAGATATGATTTGTTTGTAAATCTCTTAAAAAATATTCAAATTTAAATTTACCTGTACTATTTTCCGCCGCAACACTTGCCGTGGATTCAAATTTTTGAACATACGCGCGTATTGTTGTAGCGCTTGGAATTGGCCTATTTGGAAATTTCACGGCGAATAAATCTCTAACTATACGTAAACAATTTCCACTATAAAAAGTTTTTATTATAAAAACCCTTTCTTCGTTAGAATAAACTGAATTC